>BLXL01009995.1:0-43559 GCA_023170135.1 Acarapis woodi | reverse complement strand
CTTAGTTTTAGGAGAACAAAAAAAATCTTATAATTTATATGGGAAAATTAATTAATTGAAACGATGCTATAGAATTATAAAGTTGAATCGCGGTAATTTTAGTACATTAGTTAAAATAAATGGGTCAAAGTAAAACCTGTAGAATTCATTGATTTTTTAACCATATATTTTTATTTAATTTTGAATTATGAATGTTTATTTTATTAAACAACTGTTGTCTAACTAAGTGAAAATGATTTTCTTATCTTAATTTTACACGGTAAATTTTAAATTCTTATTTAGTTGTGAACACACTAACACTTTTTACTTGATTATTAGATAATCAATTTCATTATTTTTCATTGCAAATTTTTGAGAAAATCGCATTATAAAAACACTATTGTGTGTTCAATCAAATTAGATTTTTTATTTATAGTCTTTGACTTATCTCAAGATCTAGAAGTAAAATTCTACATATTATTCCCATTAAATTTTCCATATTTTTAATTATTCTAAAGTAAAAATAATAATTGGAAATCAAAGATTTTTTTTGTTCTCCTAAAACTAAGTAAAATCTATTGTGAAATTTAAATATTTAATATACGTGATCAATGATAATAAAGAATTATAGTTTATTAATTTTTTTAAGTCAAATTAAAAAAAAAATTCATTAACCAATAAAAAATGTAATAGGCAAACTTGAAGTTTAAATAAACAAAGTTTTCCACTAGTTGAAAAAAATCACTTAAACAATTATTACAATCTCAAACGGAAAATTAATTATTCTTCGGCTAATTGTGATGTTCGAATTAATTTTTATAAGTGTTAAATCAGAATGTAAGTTGAGGAATTAATGTATAGTTTAAGAATTAAATATGCTTGTCAACACTACTCCAATTTAAAATTTTTGTAAAAATTTTCTGAGTATATTAAAAATAATAATTCAAAAATACAAATTATTTAAATATTTTCGGTAAAAAATTTATAATTTGATTTATAAAATCATTTAGGCAAAAATCAGATAATTTTCGACATATTCACAATAAATGTTGGCAAATTTTAAATAAATTAATAATATAAAAATTTTATTCAAAACTTTTTTATCTATTAATATATTCTATTTGTTTTTCTATTTTCAGATATTTATCTGAAAATATTTATACATTTCTTCAATTTTATCAGTTTTATTGAATTTGAAAGCTGAAAATTTTTCCTTACATTTTAATTTTATGTCCTCAAACTTAGAAATTAATTATTTGAACGCAAGATTCACTTTTTGAAAAAATTTGTGTTTTTTTTGTATGAAAAATATTTTTGAAATTATTTATTTTTTGCATTATTTTAATTTTTATTTTAATTTTTTAATCTTTTTTTTGTACTTGTTTGTCATTTTTTCGATTTTTCGGAACAATCGGCAAACAATTGAAATTTATTGACTAAATTTTATTACTACGATTTAATGAAACCTGTTGCTAATCATATTCTTAAATTTCTTTGCATGCCCTCAAAAGCTTCAAATACTTATTTATGTTAATTCTAAATGATTTTTTGCATTTTTTCGAAATTGGACTTTTGATATTATAAATTTTCTTAAAATAATATTAGATTTCAATAAAAATTTGAAATATTATGTATGTTCATATATATATCTATTCGAATTCATTTAGCATTATTTGCATATTATCAACAGAAAATCTTTGCCACGATACGAATACAAAAAAATTGTTAAATCAAATTCAAAAGTATACTTTAAATTTATAAATTATTCTTACTTAAGTTTCCATTAAAATAAAAAAAAATTGTTTAAACAAAAATTTTCAAAAATTTTTAATAAATTTGGAAAGATTAAAAAAATTAAAAATTTGAATAAATGGTTCGATTTATTGTGCATTTAAATTTATTTTTAACATGCTTTTTTTATTTCTGAGAATCAAAATGAATCGAAAAAATTATTCCCATTGAAAAGTCTCAAAATTTTGAGTTATAGTCTATGAATTTTAATTCTAAACACTTTTTCTAAAAATTACTTAAATTTTAATTGCTCAAACAAACACGTTTTAAACTTTCTATTTATAGATCATGTATTTCAAGGTTCTCCATTAAAATTTAGAATTTATTTATTTTAATTTCATTTATTTGAAAAAGTTTTTTATTCCATAACCTCGTTTTCTACCACTAATTTTTTAACAGGTAAAACGGGCTTCAAAATTCCTAAGCTAAATTCATTTCGTATCTTTAAAATTTAAAATTGTATTTTGTTAAAAAATATTTTCAATAATACTTGTCAAACATCTTTTGCAAAATATTTACTTTTCCGGATTTGAACCGTTTGTATCTTTTGAACATAAACTAAATTGACAACTCTTTTATTAGTTCATCATAATTTAATTAGACAAGTATAATAAAATTAGTCTGCGTGGTTATTTTACCATTTTATTGAACTATCTTATCAAAAATATTTCTTTATTTTTTTAAATTTTAAATTTTTGTTTTTAAATTATTCGAATAAACTGAATTTCGAATTATATTAAATTTTAATTATACCTTTTCAATGGTTGTATAGTTTCATTTTTTGGAAATGATTTTATAACCAAATTTTAGACAATAAAAAGAAATTGAAAAAATGAGGCGAATATTTTAATTTCATATTAATCTTTTTGAGATATAAATTTTTAATTTTTTGATGAGTAATATTCTGCGACAAAAAAAATTAAATTTAAATTTGAAGTTTCAAAATCAATGGTCAGTTTTTAAAATATTTACAAGTAAGATAAAAAATGAAAAATTAAAGAAATGATTTTGATGCAAGATTATAAATAAAAAAAAAAATTATTATAAAAATAAATCGATTTCTGTCTTCGAATATTTGATTTATTCAACCTAAACTTGTTCATTTAACAAAAAAAATTATTGCATAAGTTTTATTATGGAAAAAAAGAGAAATTTTTACGATTTTTTTCACGAAAAAATATTTTTACAAAACTAGTCATTAATTTTAATAAAATACTTTAAAATTTATTTATTGAAACGCACAAATTCTGAACAACACAAATGTAATTAATGAATTTGTAAACTACTTATTTTGAATAGTATTCATTGTGTGATTGCAAATTTTTGAATTTTATCTTTTTTTGTTTTAAACTTAAAAATTAAAAAATTAATAATTAATTAATCGAAACCATAAAGTGTCCTAATATACATTGTTCAATGAATTACTTAAGTCAATGAAAAAAAAAATATATATATATATGGTGTATTCAAATGGATATTAGAAATAAATGGATTTTTGAAAGTTCTTGAAAGAGACAAAAAATGAAAAAATTGAAAGAGTTAATAAAAAATTAACACTCATTTCAAATCGAGAATCAAGAATTTCAAAAAAGTTAATTCAGATAAAATAAAAGATGGACAGGTAAGAAGGTAAAGACTGAATTTCTCTCATTTCGAATGAATGTGATTGTAATTTATGCGATACGACGTAATAATAGGCTTCTAAATGAGTTGTGAAAATTATGCATCAAATAAAGTATTCAAAACTTTATTATCTTACTTTATTGTTTATGTTGATTAAAAAAAATCATTATGTGTCGAAATTTATATGACAATACAAATTCATTATTCAATACATTTTGTCAACATGGTTCAATACCTACTGTTTATGATTTAAAAATTGTAATTTGAATAAACTTAGTATTTCAAAAAGATTATGTGTTGACTGATGGTAGCACATTGTTCGTTTTTTTTTTTTGGTCGTTGACCTATATGATTTAAAAAGACATAATAGCAATCGAGACTAAAAAAAATTGTAAATTAATTTCTAAAATAACCGGCGCAGTGACACTTAGAATCAAATTGTTTTAGAAATAAAAAATTATTGAAGTTCTAGAAATTTAAAAATTTATTGAAAAGTTTAGTTAAAATTTTTAAATTTCTTTTTATTTTTTTTCTGTTTCTAAATATTTTGTAAAATACACTTCATCATTAATAGAAAGTTATTAATTTCAGGTGTGTTAAAGGAAAAAAAAATCTAGTTCAAATCAATGATAAGTTTGAATAGTAAAAGTAAATGATATATATATGTGGATATAAATTGAATCACTTTAAAAAAATTTTAATTAAAAATAAGTAATAGTCAGATAAAAGATCTCAAAGGAGAGTTTTAATCATTATGATAGCTAAAATTTAATGTATCCACCACTTTACCTTTAAACTAAAGATTAATAATTTAGTTTTTATTTTTTTTGAAGTTACGTTTGCACATAACTCTACTTGATCATTTTTGTATCTGCCTAACCTCTATTCAATTACTTATTGTCTGTTTTTAATGGAGATTCTTTATTGGACCTATTAGTTTTAAAAATTAAAAAATTTTACCTAAATTTATATGAATTGATACTATTTAGATACTATTTAAAAACTCCTTTTCAAATTTTCGACTTCAAAAATTAATGAGTTTCGCTAAAGTAGTCGTACAAAAGAATTCACTTTCTCATTGGTTTTAAATGATTTTTAAGGAAACCATACCTGTTTCCTATTATTATCATTTTTTCTTTGAAAATTCTTTTTTTTAATTTTCAAATAATCTTTTAGATGCACATTACATCGATAGAAATGTTTAATTGAATTCTATTTTCGATTTTTGATAAAAATTTTTTCGAAGTGTTCTTTTGGTGAGAAATCAGTAATAATTTTAAGGATACATCATTATGAATGCTGATTATAAATTTTTATACAAAGAAAACTTTTCATAATTTAAAAAAATCTCTTTAATACTTTTAATTTGTTTTATTTTTTCTGGAAATCTCAAATTATTGACTATTAGTTAAGGAATCATAAAATTATAAAAAATTTTAAAAATTTTCTACGTACTTAGAATTATCCAAACCGTGATAAGAAAAATTTTCAGTTTTTTTTAATCACTTTTTTCGTTTAACATTTTTTATGTTATTTTCAGAAAAAAAATCTCGTTTACATTTTTCAGCTAATGACAGAATACATTTTTTTTTTAATTTTATCTAATATTTTTTTCATTTTTCAAATGTGAACGACTTTTCACCTGAATCTTCCAAAAATCAATTCTATTTATTGGCTTGTTAAATTAATTATTTCTCAATTTTAAAATTTGAAATTCGTTAAAAAAAATAAAATTTCGATTTGAAATATTTTTGAATCTGAGAAAATTATTTAAAGAATTTTTTTTTCGTAAATATTTTCTTTGAATTTGTCGGTCAAAATGATTTAAATAACATTAAATTATAATTTATACTAAATTTATACTGATAATCATCTTTGATTTTTTTTTTTTGAAACGAAATTTAATAAATGAAAATATAAAATTATTAAACAAAAAAATATCTGATCTGAATAAAAACAGGTAGTATTATGTGATTTTTTTTTTCATATACATAATTTATAAAATAATATAAATAATTGAAAATTCTCATTTCAGTAATTTGAACAACGTTAATTTAGTACCAGGCTGAAATAAATTCTAAAAAGTTAACATTTCGATTCATGGATTATCAAAATGTTTTTATTTAATTTTAATTTTATTAAAAATCTCAAATCGAATATTTGACCAAAGATTTGAATATATTGAGAATTTTTTCATAAAGATCATTCGGTTTGGACAAATGCCATTCATATTTTTTTTTTTGAAATTATCAAATTTTACTAGCTCGAATCTATGATAATATTTGCGAAATCATTTGTTTTATTCTTACAAAATTTTCTTAGATTTTTCAGTGTTTAATTGAATAATATTAAAAAATAAATTTTTTCAAATTTTAATTAAAATTATCTTTTTTATTTTAATTTGTAAAAAATAAGATATCGATCATATTTTCTTTTGATAATTTTTTCTTTAATAATGCCATTTTATTAGCCGATTCTTGAACACTGCTTTGCATGATAGAAAAAATGTTCATTACTCTAAATTTAATATCTTCAAATATATCAAATTTAAGTTTTTCGATTTTTCGAATGCTTAATAAAATTCTCTAATTTATAAAAATCTACTTGAAATATAAAAGAATCACAAGTCGTTAATTATATGATACACAGTTTGCATTAGTTTTTATACAAATTCATTAGAGAGTGAAGGGAATAGAATTAATTATTCTGACTGCATTTGTCATTGCTTGATTAATTTTCTTGAATAGTGAACTTTAATGCAATCACTAAAATGTGCACATCAGTCTTATCTAATATGTTGACCTATTTAAATATTATTAGACTATTTGTTTGTCCAATGAATGAATGAAACGAATGAAAAACGCTAAATTTCGAATTTTTTCATTTTTTTAAACTTTTAAATGCACACCATTTCATGCATGCGACCAAACTTTCTGTTCCAGATTCAAGTCTGTAAAAATTATCTCGAGAAGATAAGACAAGGTACCTTCTTAAGAAAGTTACGATCCGCACTGGATTAAAAAATATTTTTTTTTAAATTTTAATGAAAAAATTTTGACATTTAGAAACATATCTAAATTTTAAATTTTCTGTGGTTGGCCTCCTTTGGTTAGATTTTAAACCAGATTATTGAAATCGTCGTGAAAATTTGTTTAAAATTCTGATTGGTAAAATTTTATTAAAAGTTAGTTGAACTAAAATAAAAATTTTCATTAATTAATACTCAAAGCATTGTATAAAATTAATCAAGGAAAGAAAATAAAAATTTTATGAAAAACTTTGCTAATTCAATTTTTTTATTCTTAAAATTGCGTCTTGAATAAATACTTTCAAGTTATCGAAAAAACGATGTCCATCGAGACTAGTTTCATGATTATTTTTGAAAATTATTGTAATTTTATTGTTTGACATCAATTGTTTAATTAAAATAAATTCTAATTTTATTTTTTTTAGATTCTTGATCATTCATTTTTTAGTTCCTTTTGAATTATAATACTCTAAATATTTTACTAAGTGATACTTGAATCTATTGAGTTTGTTTTTTTTTTTTATTAGCTTGTTTTAAAATACACATTTAGAAAAATTTTAAAATTTGAAAGATTATCCGAAAAATCTAATTATCTAACAAACCTGATGAATTTTTTAATGGGAATATGTTCTTTGTAACTTCACTAAAATTTTAATATAAAATGATTGTATATTCAATTTTTCTATTTACTATTTATTATTTATATTTTCAAATTCAAATGAAAATACTAAGAAAATTTTATTGAACAAATAGATGAGAAAGCGTAAATTTTTTTTTTAATTTAGATAAAAAATAAAACATATATTATATTGAATGGGTTATCATCATTTGATATTAGTTAGGCAAAAAAGTTTCATCAAATTCATTTTTAAAATAAAGTTAAAGATAAATCTTATCAAAATGATTCTAATTTTTTTTTTCATGAAATCACAAAAAAAATTTCATTGTCTAATAATTTAAGATTTTTTTTCCCATTGATTTATCAAAAGATGTTCAAATTTTTTTTAATTTTTCCAGAATTCTTAGCAAATGACATCAAAATCAATGAAAACAATAAATTCAGTTTAACTTGCTTGATAACCATTACCATCTTTCATATATCATTTGTACTGAATTGTAAAAACATGATCTTAAAATTTTGAAATTTTAAAATAAATCATTTAGTTTTGAAAGAAAAGATTGATATTATTTCTCAGAAAATATAAAAAAAATAATTTTCTAACTGTAGTAATTTGTGAAAAAAATCTTAATTTCTTAATTGATCTTATAAATTGATAATTTGAAAAATCTTAAAACTTAAAAAAAAACTTAAATTATAACAATCGTTTATGCTATGTAATTAAAAAAAAAAATATTTTGCTTATAAATTTATACAAATTAATTCACCATTTTTTTTAATGATTTATTTAAAAATTTCATTTTTTCCTTTAAATTTCAATTAAAATACTGTTGAAGATATATAATAATTTTAAAATTTTCTG
Source organism: Acarapis woodi (assembly GCA_023170135.1). Taxonomy (NCBI): domain Eukaryota; kingdom Metazoa; phylum Arthropoda; class Arachnida; order Trombidiformes; family Tarsonemidae; genus Acarapis; species Acarapis woodi. The sequence continues at coordinate 35,657 of BLXL01009995.1, read as the reverse complement.
AGTAATTTTACTAAATTTGATCAAACTGTCTAAACTTATTAAATTTGACTCGGTCTGATTGTCCCGTGATCCAGAATTTTCAAAGAGATTTAAAATTAAATGATCAGTTTTTGATTATTTTTGATACACAAATTTTTCCTTAAATTTTAAAATTTAAAATATATTTAATATTGGCAATTAGATATTTGAAAGCCTATTCAAATAAATTAAATTGTACAGGTGAGGCAAAAAAACCTTAAAAAATTTAGAATTTATTTTACTTATTTTATCTCTAAATATTATATAGAAATTTTTTTGAAGTTATACCTTCAATTTGCTTAAAAATGCAAACTGTTTAGACGGTTAAAATTTATAAATGTTGATTTTTTTTTAAATATATAACAATTTAATTGGATAATTTTTAATGTAACCTTGAATGTCACGTCATATACGGTTTCAAATTGAAAAAAAATTTGATGATTTGAAATTAATCCTAAATTTATTTTAATTATTTAAAGAATTTCATAGATTTCTGATTTTCCACCTAAAAAATGTGATTCCTTTCGAATGATAACAAAAGAGTATGATTGATTGAACTTTAAAAGATAAAAAAAATTTAAAGTTCAATTCAGAAGAACTTAATATTCAATTTTGTTGGTCATTTAGTACTCCTTTTATTAAAATTTTTTCTAGAATTAATACTTATTTTATAATTTAATCTGAGTGTTATTCATTTTCAAGTTTATTGCCATATTCGATGGCATTTGTTGATATTTAAATCTGTTTTTTTCGTTGAGATGCTTGAAAATTGAATTGTTTTTTTTAATGAAAAATGTCCGCTAGAAAAAATTGAAAATAAATTTTCAACCTATATAGATGAAATACTGTTTAAAAAGATTTTGTTCTTAAAAACTAGTACGCTCATCAGATTCGCAGTCTGTATGTAATATCATTGTTGTCCAATCGATTTTTTTTCGCATGTAAAAAGTCTTATTTTGGGTTTTTTTTATTAGCTTTACTTTGGCAAACAGTTTATTTTTGAGGTAAACGATCAAAGATATTGTCATTAATACGAATTTTGCATTCAAAGTTATATAATGAACAAAAAATGCACTTTATTATAAATTTTCTGAAAAAAAAAAAAACAAATCTCATCATCAAATTTCGTCATTTGCAACGATGCATAATGTGAATAATTATTTGATTTTAATGAATTTCAATGAACAATATTTCCAATCATTATTTTTTTCTAAATTTTAATTCATAAAAATTTTACGTGCTAAAAAAATATTTTTTTTTAATATAAAATAACATATTTTATACATCATATAGTATTACTCACCCTGTAATTAGCTTGAAGATTATATCACCATAATTTATAAAAACGTTAGATTTTTATTTTAAATAAACTGATAAGTATAGTCATTAATATTTTAACATGCTAAATGAATTCAAAATAATGATTTGACTTATTTAATGGTGATGTTTGTATAAAACATGTAAAAAATTTAATCGAACTCGTATTTTTTTTCAAAATAAATTTTATTTTATCGATTAACAGCTCATTTTAATAATAATTTTTTATTACAGCTTTCATCTCTTGTATGATTTTATAAGTTTCAATGTTATCGTTATGTTAATATTAGAGTAAATTTATCATTTTTTATTTTTAGTGGAATCATTAGTTATAATTAATCCTAAAAATATTTTTAAAACTTCCGAATGAAAATTACAAAAAAACAATCTAATTTGATGATTTTTTACATTTTCACCCACAACATTTTTAGCGTCAATTATTGCTCAGAATATGGCTTGATTGTCTATCTAAATTTATTAATACAATGTTGGTGAAAAAAATTTTTCCCAAAAAAATTTATTCAAATATTGAAATTTTTCATTCATTTTAATGTATTAATTTGCAATCGACTAAAAATTTTAAAAAATTAAACACATGAAATATTATTTTTTTGAAAAAAAAAATTCAAATCAGATCTTTCCGATCATTGCTATTATAGGATTTTATAAAAATTAATATTTTAATTTTGAAATTTTTTTTGAGAATTATTTATTACAAGTTTTTAACTAAGAGGTTTAAAGATCAATGATACAATATTCAAGACTATTATTCCAGTTTCAAAATTCGATTATTATTTATTTCTAAGAGAAATTTAGAACTCAATTTTGAGTTATTTTTTTGATTAATATTTTAATCAATCATCTAAGGTAAAACATTTACTTTTAATTTTTCTAATTAGATTAATTTAATCGCTGCTTAAATTTTTTATTGATATCGAAAGTTTTTCACATGCATTTTTTCTAAATAATTTTTAAGGTTTTGAAATCTTGAAATTCAAAAATAATACATGTTAAAATTTTGATTTAATTTTTTGCCAAATTTTATTTAGTCATATTATCATTTTATATGTATCTCATCAAGAATAATTCTTTCGAATCTTTTTTGCAAGTTTTGAGTTGTAAGTTAAAAACTTAAATATTTAGTATTTTTATATAAGTTTCAGCGAAGTGAAATTCAAAAATTTAGTTCTTTCATTCTATACTTAAAATGAAATTTTTCTGATTTTAATTTTGTCACCAAGAAATTATTTATTGACCATTTCTTTTTTTTTTAGATACTTCAAAAGTTAAAATTACTTTTTATTATTGACCAATCTCCAGTTGTTTATTCATATTCATAATACATTAAATTATTCTCAAATGGAATTTTTATTTGTTTAATGCTCCTTTATCAGATCATATTTTTGATGAAGTAATTTGTTATTTTCAAATTCTCAAATGGACTATTTTAGATATTTTTAGAAATAAAATCGCAAACGTTTTTATTTTCTCAGAATTCAAATTACAAACAACTTAGTAAATTTATTATTTATTTGAGTGAAATTAACACCATCTAACCAACTTGATTCGCTAATTTAGATTTTTTTATACTTTAAAATTNNTTTTTATACTTTAAAAAAAGAAATATTCGCAACGAAGTAGTGAATTCTAAATTAAATTAAAATCAGAAAAATTTTAATAAATATAGCTGCATTAAGATGACGACAAACAATTTCCAAATAAAGAAAAAATGAACTAGTAATAAAAGTTTTTTTTCAAGTTTTGATATGAATAAGTTTTAATCGATTAATTGATATTAATAACTAATGATTTTCACACTAATTTTTTTATCTGAAATTTTCGAAATGTATCAATGTTATGAGGATTTTTGATTTTAGAACTCAAAAATTTTTCGTTTTTATGTTATATAAAATTCAGTAAAATAAATTCGAGATTTGCAGAATGAAAAAATAAATTTTATCAATTTTAATTCAATCTTCATATTTTTAACATAGCAAACATTACAAGTGTAATTGATTGGAGATTGAAGAAAAGTATTTGAAGTGAAACTAAAAAAAATAAATCAATCAGCTAGTGCTCGTTGATAATTTATTGATAGTTTAAGGTTCGAATACTTAAATTAAATGCAAACACTAATTTCATCTAGTCCCGTTCGATTTCATGTTTTCATATTTAAATTAGACAAATACATAGAAAATTTTCGAAACTATTTTTTAGACGCATCAAACATGTAGACTTAACACATGCTCAGCATAAATATTGATGTCTCAAAATTGAGCTTAAATTAAAGTTCAGTGAATTTTCAAAGTTAAGTTTTAAAAATTTCATTCCAAAAATTAATGTTTTGATTGCATTTTCAGTCTTAGTGCTGCCAAAGTACAGCAATCACAAGTGGATTCTAAAAAATTATTTGAATTTGTATGTTGACTTTATCGTTTTCTACTTTATTCAGAATTAGGAAGTTCACATGTTTGAAAAGTATAGGTAGCATAATCTCTTTAATAAAATAGAGCCAAAGAAAATGGTGAAAATAATTTCAATACTTTTCAAGGTTTAATACTCTTCTAAACTATAAATGTATAAATTTTGTTTGGAACGCTACTTGATAGCTTAAGTATTTTGTATTTGAATCAAGAGTTATAAGTTTAAGGTTGCGAATAAACTCTCTAATTCTCGACTTTGATTTTAATCAATGTAAAATATTACAAAATAAACGTCCATTAGCAAATTTTTTCCTATGCATTAATTTCTTTTTACTATATACATATCAAATATATACAATATATTCAAGTATCTAATATTTTCTCCAGAGCACTAACTTTGTCATTCTGATAATCTAAGTAAATTAAATATTCGAATTAAAAGCACACTGAAGTTGTGATTCAGACTAAAATCAAGTTTGATTGGCAAAACACATAGATCGTTGAAAATTTTTAAAACATTCTTCATAAAGCAATCTATAAATATTTTAAATAATTTTTTTTATTTTATTCTCCTAAAAAAGAACTTACAAAGCTTAACTGACCTGAGAGTCTTTGCCATTTAAAGCCATTTGTAAACATTGCATATAAAAAATTTTTTACTGCTCTTACTATGCATACGAAAATTTTTGAAAGCAATAACACAAAAAAGTAATATTGAAAAAAAAATTACTAGACGTCAACTAATTTTTAATGTTATTTAAACATTTTTGATGTCTTTCATTTTTCTGGTATAAAAAAATTTTATCCTAAAAATTCAACTAAGAAAAATACATACTTAGTTATTCAAACAGCTAATTTTTTGTATCATTTAGTTGAAGATTTATTTTGAACTCATCAAGATCAACTAAATAGAGCGACTCGACATGTTAATAAAATTATTTACTAAGTTCAAAGAGATTATAATTTACATCGATAGATATTAAATTCCAGTAATGATATTTACTGGTATGATTTTATGATGAGCATAATCAAGAAGTATTGAAAATTCTAATGAACAATCGCATCTTTTTTTTCATTTTGACTAGTTATAACTGATTAATTACGAGCTACTGATAATAATTTGCATTTTTTAGTTTTTTGCTTTTTACAAATGATGCCCTGCCAACTCACTTTTTATTTTATTATATTTAAATATTTAATAATAAATTTCTATAACAATTTTATTGTATAAACTATTCGCCTAATTGAATTAAAAAAAATTCAATCATGTAATATATAATAATAATATATAAAATGCATACGCGACGGACGAAATTTTCTGGCCTTTTATTTGGTCACATATATTTGGGATTCATATTATCAAATTTATATTAGACTATCAAGTATTACAGATCGAAATTATTACAATACTGAAAAATTCAAAATTTTCTGCAAGTACATAACAAGAGATCAGAGTTGTTTTTAATAAATTAGTAAATGCATTACATCTAATAATTATATTGATGAAGCAAGCAATTACTGTGATCGAAAAGTACTAGAAGGATATGTTTTTGAAAGATTGAGAAAAATAAACATGATAAATATATTGACTAGAACATATGTTCAAGAAATCATAATATTGTACCAGTTCATAATAAAATTTTATTAACTCCAAGGGGTAAAGATAAAAGAATAACTATAAAAATAGCACAATGTTCATTAAAAGTATCGAATGAATAAGATATTTTAGTTTAGTCAAAGTTAAGAAAATTTAAATTAAGTATCTGTTAGAAATTTAGAATAAAAAATAAAGTAAACATTCTCAATTCAATAATATGAATATAAAATAAAAATTGAGTCTCAATGCTAGCTTAGTATTGTTGCTAATACATAAAAAAAATTTAATTCTAAAATATGATTAAAAAAGAACGAATAAAAGTCGGAAAAAAAAATTCAAAATTTATACTGTTTGAAAACGTAACAAAAAAAGGCTGAAAATATCTTTTACGAATAATAATGTGTAACTTAGACACTCATGATGGATTCAATGAATTGATAGAAAATTTTGAACATTGAATGCAATTTGACTAACACGATTCACAATCAGTATGTCCTGACAATCCGGTTTACTCTGGATAATTGATAAATTTTATTTAATTTTGAGTCGAACTGAAAGTTCAATCTCAAGTAGTCAAATAAGGCTATAAGTCAATCTCATCAAGTTTTAAGATATAACTATAAACTCGATTTTAGAAAATTTTTATTATAATAAGTGACAAATTTTAGAATAAAATATTTCAAACAACAAACTTGTTTGTTAATTTAGATTTTTGACAGTTCGACATCAACTTCGAACGAGAAAATAGCAAAAAATCTGAATTTTTTCAAAAGAAATTGTTTATACATAAAATGGCTGCATAAATTAGTGGTCAGTTAGATTCATTTTAATGTGTTAAAAGTATTGTGTATATAATAGACCCTTCATAGATGAAAAAAAAATTTTATGACTTGCAATATCAAAAAAGAATTAAATTCAACGATATAATATGGACAGTATCTATACAATGTAAGGTAAAGCTTAAACATAAGAAATTAAAAAAAAAAAGATTTTTCATCATTATAGGAAAACGTTTTAATGTCTTGTGATTCCGTTAGACTATTGAAACGATAGATTTTTTTTAGTATCTAGATTTTATCTAAGCATATTATAGCAAATGTATGTTATACTTTGTTTTCATACTGTCATGATCACTTCTAATCAACTTCCTTTGTTGAAGCATCAAAATTCTGGAGAATTTTTGTCTGTTATTCTAGTCTAATTAAAATTAATGAGCTTTTAACCAAGAAAATGACTCAAAAATATTTTTTGAACAAAAGACCATCTTTTCACAAAAGATTCATTTGATATATATATAATAATCTAACCTAAAATGTCCAGGTTTTTTAAGTAAATTCATTGACTAAATTCAGTAAATAAATTTTAGTTTCCTATCTTTAGAAAAATCATGAATGCTAATCAAAATGCATCTTTACTCAAACCAAAATCCTAAGATTTTTTTTTGCTTGATTACCTGAAATGATTATTTAATTGAAATTTAATTCATAATCTCGTGAATTCAAACTTTTCAATATAAACAATAATTTGAAATCCGTTTTTTTCTGTAATATATATAATTGATATTCTAATGTATTGAAGTATAGAAATTTATTGTGCTATCAATTATGTGAAATGTAATCCAAATTTATGATTTTTAACAAAAATTTGGATAGAATTATAAATTTAATGAGTTCTAGTTGAAAATTTAAAATCATATTTTTTTTTTTGATTCACTTAATTTTAGAAATATCTTATTTAAATTTGATTTATATATTTTTTTCGTTTCATTTCATCCCTATCAAAAATTCGAAGCAAGTTATATTTTATTTTATTGAATTCAAGCATTCTTTGGAAGGATGATAATTATTTTTCACAGATTTTTGTTTTACAATGCTATCTTATGGTTAAATAGTGTCATTTGAACTATCGTCTGATAATAAAATAATTTATAAAATTTTTTATATTAATAATTAAATAAAAGAAGATCGAAATTCGTTATTTACAATTAATAAAAATTTAATTGCTTGAATTAGTAAGCAAGTTAAAACAAGCTGGCTGCATTGTTAATAACCTTTATTTGAATTAATTAGTCAATAAATCTTAATGTCGAATAGGCTTATCATTTTCTATTGGGCTTGTTAATACCTAGATTAAAAATTAGGGTCTTATTGATGTGATACTAAAAAATCCGCCGATTGAAATATTACAGAATTTTAATGATTTCAACAAAATAACACATACACTTGCACGTGTTTTAAAAATATTTCTTTAATACATGTTATATCGCAAATGGAAATTTTGATTTATCTCTAGTTCAAAGTATTAATTAATTCAAATATTTGAGCTCTCTATTTATTTATAAATTAAATTAACGAAAAAAGAAAACATTGAAGCCGTTCAAAAAAAAATAAAAAGAATTTTGAATAAAATCATATTCATATAATTAATAAAAATATATCGAAATTAAACGGAAACAACAATTCCGATGAGACTTGTGTAGAAAAAAAAGTAGTGCGTTATATTAAATAGAACTGTTCAGAAAAAAAAATAAGGTATATTATGATAGTCATAAAACTTGAAAATTTTTTTCTGACAACATTTCAAAATCAAAGTAATTTTATTTATAAGAAAATTTTAATTAAGATTTACATGATTAATCAATTTTAAACATTGATAATTAAATTCAAGGTTTTGAAAAAATATTTCCATATTTGTGTGGCTATTGAGTCAATAGATAATAGTCATTTGAATAGACTTAAATTTAAAAAATTTTATTAATATTACTTTTTCGAATAATTAATGCAATTAATTTAAAATAAGCTTTGTTTGGAAAACTCTAATTTTCGAATATTGAACTATTTACACTTTACAAAATTAATTTTTTAGTTTGAGTTTGTATTGTTTACTTTGTGCTGAATCATTTTTCAATTTTGAATAAATGATTTACGAAGTGTATTTTTATTACATGCATTGTACATGCTAATTACTAAGGTTACTGTTCAATCATGTGTACTGTATTCAATTTACTTTGCTTGATAACTTAACGAATTTAAAACTTTTTGTTATTTTGCATCTTTAAATTTGTTCAGAATTTTTTTCGAACTTTTATGTTACAATATCAAGCCTGTAATAGTCTGATTTTATTACTTATACTCAAAATATCTAAATACTTTTGATAACGTATCAGATTTTAATCAGTCTGCAGATAAATTTAAATATTTACATATAATTTCTAATAAAAAAAAACTTGTCTGTTAAAATTAATAAAAATTTTTTTATTTTTAAGTAACATTTATCAATAAATTTCAATGATCAATACTCAAAAAATTATTAAACCATCGATTAGTATTTTTTTATATTTTCTCATGAATGAAAATATATTTGATTTGTGAGCAGCGTTTTTTTAGCAGTTATGCTACAATAAAAAATTTTTGGTATCTTTTTCTAGCTCTACACTAGCCTAAGTGACTGAAAATAGTATTATACATATTTAATAAGTTGTATCATTCAAACTAGGTAATCGAATTTTTGAAAAAAAATTTTTATAAAATATCAGCTTTATCAAACACATGCTAAAAAAAAAGACTTGTGCACCCAGTAGACTTAAGTTGAACATAAATAAACTTCATTGGACGTAAACAGAATTCGCATCATTAATCCATCAATCATCAATTCACTATTTAATTTTAAACAATTTTCAACGAACGAATTTTGTCAAACATCAAATGTCTAACTTAACGAAATTTTGTTCTAAAATTTTCTTTGCCCGAACGAATTAAAAAATTTTTCCGTTTGAATTAAGCAAACGTAAGTTGAATGTTCTCATCGTTTCCTTAAACTCTAGAGAATATAAAATGAATTATAAATTCTTTTTTAAAACACACACAATGTGTTACTCAATGACTCATTACAAAATTTCTTAATATTACTGGTGTTTTTCTTATCATGATACATATTGTCTAACTACGAACTCATTATTTAAAATGAATTACGTGTATGGAATTGTTTGGTTTTTGTGCAGACTAGTTACATCGGAACATTATATGATGAAGAAACTATTGTGAAAATAAATAAAATATATTACTATTAATAGACAATTTTTTGACTGAGGGCTAGTAAAAAATACTAGCTGCGTATTATCAACCATATATTGATTCAGTGTGCGCACATTAGACAATTAACTTCATACAATTTATTGTAAGATTCTCAGAAAAATAGTTAGACCTAGTTTAGAGTAACCCACCGGCTATCATGTTTATTTAGAAAAAAAAAACAGATTACTAATTAAAAAAGCAACAATGTCTCCAAGCTATTGAAATAACATCTAAAAATTATAATGACTCATTTTGAATGATTCAAAGCAACTCGTTCGATATGAAATAATACAAATAGCTTTTTTTCGAATTCCTCGATTTTGATTTAGATTTTTTCAGAGAATCATACACAAAGAAATAGAATTATATTCAGACAAAAAAAAGCGAATCAATATTTTTTTGATGGTGCATATTTTTTGATTGCACAAAATATTGACATTTTTAGCCCATGCTTGAATTGTTGCTTTGTGTTTTCTCAAATAGAAAAATCGTAATTGATGTTATGCACTTCGATAAATAAAGATATTGAAATGTGTTCCATGAATCGTGCAAAAATCGAGCTTATAACTAATAATTATAAAGTATCATTTATAAAATAATACTGAATATATTTAATAATATTTAACGTTTGTAAATCTTATTTTATGAATATTCTATATACTTTTTATTTTTGAGAACGAGCTAGAGACAAAATCAGTTACGAAAAAATCACATATAAGTTTATCCATTTGCCTGTATTTCTTTAAATCTATTTAAAAAACTAATATCAAATAATTGATATATGTATAATCAGAAAGCTTGTTTCATCGAATAAAATTTAGAACAAAACTGAAAAAAATCTATTTAAATCATTTTGCTACTTACTAGAATGAAAAGAATTAGATTTCTTATTTGAACAAGGTTAAATGAAAGAAACAATTATGAAGAGATACAAGAATAATGATGATAGTTTGTATGTTCCTGATATGTTGAAGACGGTAGTTTTCGACCTTTTATGTATTAGTTTTGAAAAATGCTATTACAATGTTACCAAGAGTTTTTTGTGAACTTGCCTTTTAATGCCCTGATCAATTTTAAAATTTTCATATATTGAATAAATATACTGATAGTATATTTCATTAAAATTCCAAAGATTTTTTGGTCGTTGTATACTTTTCAAATTTTCTTTTTTTATTAATTTACAGCATTTAGCTTATTTTAGTGATAATGTTTATAGATTTTTTTAGCCTATAACTGCTAATTTGTAACAAAACTAATAACCAATTTACTTGACGCTGTAATAGATAGTATCTTTTTACTCATGAATCATTTCATGCTTGTAGTTTGCTAATTTTCAGACACAGTCGACAAGAAGACAATCATTACATAGCAAAAAATCTACTATTCTATTATAATTTATATTTAATATTTAATATAATATTGATATAATACTGTATAAAATAATCTAATTTTAAAAATTTGCAAATTTGTACCAAGATAAATGTGATAAATATTTAAGCATTTATAATATACCAAAAAACTTAATTTTTCAAAAATGAATTATGTCAATTAATTTTAATAGAAAACAATTTGAAACAAAATAAAAAATGATGTTGATGATTAATTCATCTTAGTTTCTTCATTCTTTAATTGATAAATATTTATGTATAATGTAATTTTTTTCAGTCATTTTATTCTTTTTGAATAAATCTTTTGTTCTAATCTGTTGAATGATTCAAAATAAAGTATATTAAATATATTATAAGAGATGAATTTTATTTATGATTTTAATAAATATGTGACTTGGCACTAATGCAAATCTTTTTTCTATGCCAAAAAGATCAAATTTTATATGAGATTGGCATTTATACATGTTCTTTTTAAATATGTTGATATTGGAGCATTACTAGGTATTTTATCTACATTTAACTATTCTTTTACACAACATTCACACTTTTTTGTCACTATTTACAAAATTAATAATAATAAAATACATTTTTTACGTAAATTGTGTTCATGATTTTTGATTTTGACATTAATTATTGCAATTACATTATCGATTATAATTGCAAACACTATCAATATCATAATTATGATTTTTAATAAAAGAAATTATTTTTAATATATGGTGATCGAATTTCGTTATTTTTAAATAGAATTATTTCTATGCTTCAATTTATCAAACTACTTTTAGACCTGTCATAATAAAATTGTTTCTTAATCATATCGAAATTTCGGAGTTTTATTTTTCCAGAAATTTATTTTTAGTAATTTTCAATTTTCGAACCAAGATTTTTCCCTTAAAGATGAAAATTTATAATCTAAACAAATGTGATAACGAAAATCGAAACTTAAAACAGTGCAATCAACTTGACAGTTGCAAAGGACTTGTTTTAAGGAATGTTATTAATTTTATCAAAAATTAGTATGAATTATAGCGAAGTAGTCTAAATAATCATTTTGAACATAGTGTTGATGCATTGTTTAAGATGATGTCTTGCCTTGAGCAATCAATATTGTGATAGAAACTTAATCTTTTCATTTGTATTATTTTTTTCTCATAGGTTTGAATAAAACTTCTGTTTTACAAAATTCGTGCTTTCAACCTTTTTCATCTAGTATATAGAATAATTTTGTCTCATGACTTTTAATCTAATTCAAAAAGACTTTTTAAATTCTAATATTAATTACTGGATATTTTTTAGAAGCACAAGTTTATGTCGATAATTATCTTCCGCTTCATATAATATGAATCGATTGACTATTCGATTGTAGTCTCTAAGTTCGTTATTTCTTCAATTTTTTCTTATTTCTTTGTTTTCGTTCGCTTGCCACAATCTTAGTTCAAACTGTATTTATTATGCCAATTATACGTAGATCTGCATGCAATACGAGGTCATATAAGATTGTTGTTGTCGAAGATGTTTTTTTAGGCACTCTTGTAGTTTATGCGTGGTACCTCCGATTCTATTATTGGACTAATTTTACACAATTATAGTATTAATAAGGTTTTCATTGTTTCGATTTCAGTTAAGTATTGTTGATATTAAAGATTAGAGGTTTCGTTATTTTTATTATACGCAAGCATTTAGCTCGCAATGTGTTCTCATATCTGATTGACACTGCTTGTGAAAATGCGTCCATTTAAGAAGCTAGGAGTGTTAAAGAATGTGTTGTTGGAGCGTACAGAAATTTATAAGATTAACATTATCATATAGGATAATAAGTTCAGACAAATCGGAAGTTTTTTTCTTTTAAACGTGGTTGATAAAATAGAAGGCTGGTTATTTTTTTCTTGATATCTTGAACGGGCTGATGCATTTTTTTGATGAGCTTTTGCTTTTGTTCGTTTTTGGTTTTAAATATTTCAAAACCATTTTTCCTTGCTCAAATCACTGTTATTGTCATGATTATTGTTTTTTTTTTATTTGCTTGATTTTGTGAATCTTGTGATATTTTTACTGTATTTATTATGCATATGCTTCTAGGTTTTTAAAGTCAGTTTCATCTCTAATAAATATTTTACTTATTTATCAAATAGAAATTTTTTATCACAATTGTTAAAACAAATTTTCTTTCTTTTTAAAAATTATATTCAAAATTTTCTGTTAGACAAGGAAAGTTTTTATTTATTAATTTACTTTGGTTTCCAAAATATGAATCTATTTATTCCATTAAATTTTTATTTAGTCAATATTAATAAATTTTATAAATTAATCTTTATTATTTCATATTTTATATTAGTAAGAAGGTGTAAAATAAAGTAGAAAATTAAATTCTAAAATTAATTGAATACTTTAATTGTTATTCAAATTTTCAAATTATAAAATTAATCTTGATAGATCGCAAAGTTTTTTTTTTTTACTTATTGTTTTCTTATAGCTTTTTTACAATCTAAAAATAATTTAGACTATCGATGTTGAATTTTTCGATAAACTAAAAAAAATTGTAAATTTAAAAAATTTTAAAATTGAATGTTTTACGGCGAAAATAGATTCAATTTGTTGTAAGTAAAAATTTAAAAAAACACAGCTTTTACACATTTTAGATATAATAAAATTTTTCAGAGAAACTCGAGCATTTTAAAAATTGGTATCAATAAGTATTAAAAAAACAAATTGCAAATGGACAATTTACTATAAAACCATTAAAAAAGTAATCATGCTCCTCCGGACTAATGCATTTGAACCCTCTGTTTCGAAATAATGTTGAACGATATAAATTTATTTGTTATTCAAAATTTCGTATGAAGATTATTAGAACTTTTTAATGAGTAAATTCTAAAATTTTTTAATCTTACAGTTTCGAAAATTATTTTATATTTAGCAAGATGTAAAATTATAAATAATTACAAGTAGGCTTAACAAATATTTCACATACACACATATTTTAATTCTTATTCATTTCTATTATAGATTGTAAGTCTATAACATAAATTAAAATCTTTGTGTGTAAATTACAACAATCGTGCATTTTTTTTCAGCACAAATTCAAATCAAATTTATATTTACAAGTAATCAGTAAGCCTTTCCAGCAAACGAGAGTTGTCTGATCTTATTTTTTTGAATTTCAAAATCGATGAATAAAAAACATTAGCTAAAGATCAGTTTTTTGAGGGCTGAATAATTTTCTAAACTTTGATAGCATTGTCTATTTATTTATAGAAAACTAACTAGAAAATTTTTCGTATTTAGCTAAGCAGACTGCAAAATCTAAAAAATTCAAAAAGTGACTGTTGGACCGTAATCATGTAGTTAAGCCGGAATTTTTTTAATTCTTCTTTCACCATTAAATGCGAATAGCATATCCTTTTTAAAATCACATTTTGAACAATCATCGTCGAATTTGGCTGAATAAGTCAAAAAAATTTAAAATCTGATTGTGTTAGTGAACGAAGCCTTTAAATTTTAGTTGTTTTTTATCAGTTAGATTCTTGAACATAAGCAAATTGAGGAATTCAATACCGATACTATCGATGAAATACTATCAATAAAGGCTTTTGAATGAGAATTTTTTAAGAAAAGTTTCAAATAGTTCTTAAATATTTTAATAATCAAAAAATCTAAAACTGGAACATTAACAAGTAGAAATTCGGTGTAATTTAAATTTTTTTTGAAAATTATTATCCTAACTTATAACTGAAATTGTCCGGCCAATTTTTTATTTCAAAATAATATTTAAGTTTAATAGTAGTTAAGTTCTTTTTTTTCACGAAGAAATGAATTATGAAAAATTCAGTGGTAATACATTTTTGACGATTCATTTTCATGAGGAAAAAATAAAACTATTTAATTTGATACGGAAGCGACAATAAATGTCTTTTTATTGCTAGGTAGTGTCGATGTAATTGTGACAAATTTATGCTTTTCGATGCTAATTTTATAACTTATCTATCATTATAGTAAGTCGTACTAAAAAAATTTTAATGTTCTTTTTTAGACGGTGCATTACACTTATCGTATGAAGCAGCGTATAATGAATACTGGTTATATGATTTAACATAATGAGAATAATATTATATATATTATATATTTACTTCTGAAATTTATAAAATCGTAATTCAAAAAATTTAAAATAATAAAAAAATTATTTACATAGCAATATTCAAAATTTGAAATCAAAGTACAAATGATTTGAACTTAAGCAATCAATTTTAAATTAAATAAAAAAAAAATTTTAAATTTGAAGAAAATTTTATTGAGATTCATAGAAACACTTTGGAACATCAATTTCTGAACATAAAAATTTCAAACAATATGGCATTTTGAACTTAAAAATATACCAAAATTGTTTACATTGAATTATGGAATTATTTGCCATGAGAACAGTATTTTGAGAGAAAGTTTAAATCTCTTAGATCGCATTTGAACATATGTGTATTTTTGTTATAAAATGTTGAATCAAAATTAAAAAGAAGTAAAATGATGTATGAATTTTAGACTGCTAATTTGTTTGAAGTTTCATTTTTTAAAAGCGTTCACTATAAATCAGAAGATGTAAAATTTGAAATTGTCTTTTTTATATGTAGAATAATTCTTCAAAACAATATTTTAAATTTTAAAAATTTCAGTTTGCACTAGCATAAAAAATAAAATAAATATCAATAGAAACCTAATTCATTAACAAGTACATTTTACTGACTAGCGCTCAGGTATATTTTATTTTGTTTCAAAATAGTTCATTTTTCATCAGCTAAATAATTTTTTTAGAACTCGTAAATATAAATTTTTTTTTTTTATCATTTTGTAATAATTATTTAAAATCTATTAAATAGTTTTCGACATATCATTTATTCAAACCTTAAATTTCAATTTTTTTTTCTTTGACAGCATCATGTCACTATATAGTTCTGTGAAATTGTTTTATAAAATTTTCAAATTAGGTTTCAAATATATCTATTTATTGGGGCATTAAATCATAAAAATACTATTTTTTTCTACGCTGAATCGGTTACTATTTAGAAAAGATAGGAGATATAAAAAAATCATATCAGATCCGGTTTTAAAAAAGAGTACTTTAGAATTTTTATTACTTTGAAATTTCGAATATGAATTCTTAGCTTTAGAATTCAAACCTAAAATCAGAATTCTAAATTTGTAAATTGAATTTTGAAATGATCAATTTTAAAACGGTCTTACAAATTTTCCTTTTTCTCTCATCAAGGCTCAAAAGATTTTTTTTTTTCAAAAAAAAAGCTCAATTCATGAGTCATCGGCTTTTTACTGAAGATTAAAAAGTATGCTCTTATAGTTCTCAAATAAATATTTCTATAATCTATTTTAATTTAAAGTTTTTGAATCAAAAAAGCTAATCAGAAAAAAAGATGATTATGTTGCTTCCCAACTAAATAATATTTTAAGCAACGAAAATTTTTTAAAAATTTGTGTTTGAATAAGAATATACAAGCTATGTATATAATTTGAATTTAATGTAACAGTGTATTTTTAACGATACTTTGCAGAAAGATTTTTTTATTATTTCAAAAAATATTCTTTCTCTTGATTTAACTATGGTGATGAAAATTCGAATTAATAAAGTTCGAAAAAGCATTTGATAACATCAAAAAATGCTTAATATTACGTACCACATTTGTTACATTGGTTGACAAAATAAATAAGATATTTACATGACTTCGATATGTATTTTGATGAGAATAAAATGAAAGTTATGCTCAATATTTAATGATTTATATTTTTTTTTTTTCGCTGAAAAATTTTTATCAATCTTCCAAAAGGCAAAAAAAGATAAATATATTCAAAAGAATTCAAATTAGCCAAAAATTAATAAAGTGAATTTGAAATTTTGGCACAAAAAATGTGATTTTTTTATCAATAAATAAAAAATGTAAAAATAATCTAAAGATAAAAATACCTTGTTCGAATAGAATAACTAGATATTATTTTAAAGGCCAAAAAATTTTTATTTGCAAATGAATCTAATTTTAAAAAAACAAGTTTCATTGATTGTTTGCAATATATTTGAAAATACTAATTTTAAAGCATTTTTTTTTAAAATTTTTTATTGAAAGATGATATATCAAATAATTTTAAGATGGTTTTTGAATAATGAGAGGAATGTGTAAGTTCAGTGGAATTTTTAAAAATTTGTAAATTTTTTATAAAATTATAAATTATTTTAATTTAAAAAACTAATGAGCTAAACATATAATGAATAATTTTAAGCTAATTTTAATACTTTTTATATTTATGCAGTTTGGTGAATTTTGTTCGAAACTAATAATTTGACTTTTCGATATAAAAATTAAGTAAAGGATTATTGAAATGAATATCAATAAATAAGAATTGCTAAATCAATAATTTTTTTTGTGAAAATCAATTCAAATTAGACAGAATTCACTTTCATATAATCATTTTTTTGTTTGATTAATTTTTGTAATCATAGCAGAATCATTCCGTAGATTTTTGTTTTGCTTCAATTCTTTGTTTTTATCTTCTTTATTTTTACTCTATAATAAATAATAAATAAGTAGAAACACCTTCATTTTTTTTTTTATTTTTAAGGCATCGAAAAAATTTCATACATCGATTTTTTTGATAATAAAAAAAGTACTTATCATATCACAAATAATCTATTTATATTTATTTGTTTATAGTTCCGATAAAAATAATTAGCAAGTACCAATTGCTCATTCACATGATCAGATTATAACAAATTTTAAAATATATATTATTTTTTTAAAGTAGATTCTTTTTTATCTAATCAAATTACTTAACTGAAAAATACTCACTAAAAATTTTATGAAATCTTAGCAGAAATTTTAAAAAAATTCATGTACATAAATTGAATATTTTACGTTACATCACAAAATTCAAATTTTTGGCTTTTTTTGAAACAAAAAAAGTTTATGATTTTTGCTTCAGTACATGATATGATACATAATAATTTTATATCGATTATACTCATTTTTATTAGATTTTTTCTCTTATCAAAATTAAATTATCAAAAAGGATACGTTGTTCATCAATATAAATTTTTTTTTGATATTTTCCTTATTGATTTACGATTATTAAATTTTTATATATTTTAATTGAAAAGAAAAGAATTAATCAATTTCGAATTTGATTTTTTCTCAAATATTTTTAATTCAAATTTTGAAATTGAAATTCTCAAGATAAAAAACGTCGAATATGATAAAAATTGTTCTCAATTAAAATCGAAATCGTTAATTGCGCAAAAAAAATTTTGTTTAACTGTTTGAAACTATTTATTCACATTGCAATCTTATATATTATGTATGATTTATAACTTTATTTACAGAAAAAAAGCTAAAATTTATTTAGGATTTCCTTCAAATTTCATACCGCCGAGCATTAATGGATCAAGTTGGCTTTAGAGAAATATCTCAGTATAATAATAAATGAACATTAGAATAGAGGTAAATAGTATTACTTTGTGTAGCATCGCGCCATCATTGCATTCAACCAATTTTATCCAGTCATTTTAATTTTCACTTATACTTGTAAAAAGAATCAAATTTATTTTGATTTTTTTTTGAAGGATTTACTTTTGAATTTTTCATAAAAATTCGAGCCAAAGAAAAAGAAATGATCAGAAATTAAATTCGGTGATGATATTGATTTAGTTAAATCTTTTTTTGGTCATTTCAATTATCGATTCAAGGAGCTACTTTTTTCAAGCAGCGAACAGTAACACATTTTTTTACTGTTCAAATAACATTTTATTTTTTTATTCATTTTGTTTTAAAATTACTTACCAATGTAAGTTTTTAAATCTAATATAAATAGGATAAATTTATTGAAATAAGCTGCTCAAAAAGATTTTTTCTTGCGAAACATTTTTATTCGAAAAGATGTATCTGTTTTTTTTTTTTAATAATTTTAATCTTCTGAACGTATGAAGAATTCAAAAAGATTTTAAAGTATTAATACAAAGTTCATCTTATCTGATCTCGATTTCGATATATACAAACGATGTACTTGAATATTATAATGTCGAAAATTCCAATAGCGGCAATGCTTATCTTTATTAAATTAAAAAAAAATTTGCGTTTGAAACGGAAATGTCAAAAAATTTTCCGAAATTTTTTTAGAAAATATGCATAATTATATAATAATCAGCATTTATTTCTAAAAAAAACTTAGCTCATTTTCAAAAATTTTTATGATTGCTTCCGATTCATTTAGTGTCGCCCTCAAAAAAAAATTTCTGTTGAATATCATTAAATTTAATCAAAATTTAATATTTTCCTTTAAAATTTGTAAACGCAAGCTGAAATTTAAAATAAACTGACTAAATAAAGATTTCTGAAAGTAATAATTTGAAAATAATAGTGTTATATAATGGATGAATAATTATATTTCACATAAGATTTTTAGTTTCAAAATATCTAAGAATTAAAAAAAGCTAAACGATTAAAATATTACTTTTAACATAATTTTTTGTCATTATTTTTTTAAGATTAAATTAAAATCCATTTACCTTAACAATAAATTTCTTAATCATTTTAGAACTGGGGTGATCTCTCAAAAGAGATTGTTTGCAAAATAATTGTCATTTTAAATCAATTTTAATTAACAATTTGAGCCAAATCAATAATTTTGATTTCAAAATATTATTTGCAAGTGAATGCAGATATTCACAGCGAGCTAATATTTAAGAAAAACATATTCTGCATTTAAAATAATATTTTAACTGAATTCAATTCTCTAAAAAAATGTCAATTAATTAGTTTGCACCGCAGGATTTAAGGATAGAAATAAATAAATAAAAATATTTTACATAATGATTTTGTTTTATAAGGATAATTATTTCCTTTTCAAATTTCAATCGAGAAATTATGATAAATAAAAAGCCTTTGTTTATATTTGATCTTATTGTCAAATGCAAAAATAATTTTGAAATGTTTATTTTTTATGCTTCAAATCGATAAAAAAATCTAACTGAGTCAAAGTAAATATGATAGAGTGCTCTGATATGATCGAATAGAGATTATTTATTTGATCAAAAAAGATTCAAATGTAGTTAGTATTAATAGATTTTTTTTTGTTTTAAGCTAATCAAAATTAATTTTATGTTTAAATAAAAATTTTTGCTACTACTTTTCACTTAATTTCAAAATTCAAACTTATTTAATACTTGTATTCAACAAAAAAGTTATACAACATCTTTTCTAAATTATTTATCTTCAGATACCACATCAGTGTTTCATTTTTTCCATATTAATTTTCAAAAAATTTTTTTTGTGCAGTGAAAAAATTTCTGTAACATTTCGATAAAATAAAAATTTTTTTTATTGCCTAGATTCAAGGTATTCGATTTGTATTTCACTTTTAATATTCAATTTTTTTTTGTAGATACTTGTTAAGTTTGATTTATAAATAAGGCTATCATTGATGTAAAAGTGTTTCGCTTATCTATTAGTTATCATCCTTCAATTAACAGGTTGAAGAGGTTTTTTTAACATAGTCTGTTCACACTTGAAAAAATAATGCCACCTTAATATTATATTTTTTTTTGACAATCATGCTTATAAGCTTTGTGAATTTTATCAATTTTTTTATCTAGATTATAGACTTATTAACACAAAATTTGATATTTAATTAATTTTTGAATTTCGATTTTATCTCTAAAACGAAATAAATTTTTCCATTGTAACACATGTTTGATAATTGCATATTTTCAAATAAGGCGTTTGACAGGTCATTTTAAAATCTAAATTTTTTTGTGACATTTGATTTACACCTTTTTTTTTTAAAAAAAAAATGAATAAAAATAAAAAAAAGATTATATTGATTTTCGAATCTGATTTAAAATGTCGTTCAATTGAGAGAAAATTCGAGGAGATTTGATAGATTTATCTGGATATCAATCGTTCTTAATATTTTTTTTTTGAAATTACACTATGATTAGTAAAATTTTGATATGCATGTTTTTTAGCAATAAGACCTGTCTGTGCTAATTATTTACTCTTTTATAAGAATCAGTGAATATATTCAAATTTCATTATTAGTTAAACAAATTCGAATATTTTACGTATTTGTTTTTATCTTAAAATTTATAAAAGAAATTTTTAAAAAAAAATTATCAAAGTAGTATTAATATAACTATTTGAGCATATAAATTTTTTATACTACGTTTATTATTATTAAAATCGAAATATGATGTATTTGATAAAGCAAATTTAAATTTTGAAAAAAATGGCAAACTAATTTGAAAATAATCTTTAAAAATAGTTTAAGATGATTAGGTAGATTTCGATAAATGGATGCGGTAATATTAAAAATTCACAGCACTCAATGAAATAGTTTTTTAAAATTCAAGTAATGTATTCACACAAAAAATTCAAAAAATGTCAATAAATTTACTCAACAGGAAATTTGATTAGAATTCATTTTTCATGATATATATTTTAAAATATCAAATTGCATTTTAAAACGTCATACAGTACTTATTGGCTAATCTTAAATATATAGTGTTGAAAAACTACAATACTTTTATTTTTTTGAAGTATAAAATTATAAAAAAATAAATTATAAAAAATGTTTACACGATAGCAAATTAGTTACCGATGATAATTTTTTTATTGCTTTGAGTTAAAAATTAATGTACATTAATCTATATTATTTATCATTTATCTTAAGCGATTTTTTCATCATATTATTTGATTTACTCTGAATAAATCTTTTAAGCTTTTATTCAAAATTTTCAATTGCTTCAAATAATTAGATTTTTTGGAAAATTTTAATAATTCTCATTTTTATGAAACTAATAAAACACAAATTAAACACATAATAGAAAATTTTCGGAATTAAAAATAAAAAAAAATTCAAATCAAATTTTTTTTTTCTATAAATCATCAGGAATATAACCTTAGAATTTGTGGGAACGAAAAAATCTAAATATTTTAAGTTACACTCCATAATTTAGCTCTGAATCAATATAATTGGAAACTTTAGCTAAATTGATTAGATTGTCAAATATCACTTGAAAACTAATGTATCAAAAATTTTGAAAACTTATCTGTAAGTAGTTTCCTCTTCGCTGGCTAAAACATTAAACAAAAAAAATTCTATAAATTTTGTCAAGTTTGGTTTGTTTGCTCTTACAAACCATCATTCAAAAAAAAAAAAAAGCCATCATTCAATGGCACTCAATAACTAAAAGACGCTCAAAAAAAACAATGCTTTGGTTATCCGTAATTGAAATTTACTAAAATCAAATAAATAATAATCAGAAACAAAAATGAGAAAGATTTATCACACTCTAACACATACACTCATTAATTCTAATTAATGCTAATGAAATTTATTGATTCAAAAACGATATATATATTTATGTATATATATTTATTTATATTTGAAAAAAAAAGTATATTTCTTTATATATAAGGTCAATTTTATGATAAGTTATACTAATTCATTAAAATAATCAAATTAGTACAAAAAAAAGTGAAAGATGAGTTTCACAAAATAAAACTAGTAACTAAATATTTCTATTAAATTTAAAATAAAAAATTAATTTTCATTATAATTAAAAACATGAAAATGCATAGCATATTACCACTTCAATCATTAAAAAAATTTTTAATAATTATGGATGACATATTTTGCTTATATGTGCATTTTAAATTATTTTGATTTTAAATGATGAGGTATTAATAAAATTAATATTTTTAAAAATATATAGTCTTGAAAAAATGCCGCCATCGCAATATTTTCGGAAAATTTAAATATCATACATTATTTTAAAAATTGAAAACTGAGAAAATAGACAACCCAATGATATTTTACAAAAAAACTGAAATTTTTTTTAGTGCAGAATCAATATTAAATTTAATTGTTTTATTTTATAATAACATGTATATATTGATGGATAATTACTCTGATAAAACGATTGTGATTATTGACAAAAAATTATTCCAGATCTTTTAAAATGAAATCATTTTTTTTCGAATGTAGTATCAGATTCAGCATAAAAATTCAAAAAGTAAAAGTATGCAATTTGCAATATTATCAAAAATTTAAAGTTAAATATATCTTCATTGATTCAAAATTGAAGATTTAATATTATAGATCAAGTAAAATCAATTCGTTGTTGAATTATTTTAACGTCCAATCATGCAAGTTTTGTTTATATAAATTGGTTACGAATTTCAAATTTAGACTTAACTTTTTGATTTTTGTAACTAGTTGTATAAAATTTACATTTATTTTTTTAGATAATATAAATTATTTTGCCACAATGCACTTTACAATACACTATGGAATCGACTTAAGTGCAACTTGTTAAGACTTTTTGGTATGATTGAATGCAATTAATATAAATTTAAATAATTTTTTTTTAAGGATTTTTTTCTTTAAATTTTCATTGAAGATATCGAAATGTATGAACATAAAATTTCAAAAATTTTTTTATGAAAAAAATTTGAAAAAACTGTGTAAAAATAGTATAATTTACAAAACAGTGTAAATTTAAACATAAAGTGCATATTTATTATATTAGGCAATATCTCAACAGTTTTTACTTTCTTTGCGATTTATATTGATTAAAGAAAAAATGAGATACAATTTTAATTGTCTCTTGAGTTTTTATACAGTTATGACAAAAAAAGACAAATTATCTTCAGCTTAAACTTCGAATGTTTATCATTAATATAACTAGATTTATACAATAAAGCTTTTATTTTTTGAAAAAGTAGCAACAATTAGTGTACCCTTTGTATTTACTTGATACATTTTTTTCTGAAATTTTTCACAGACAGTTGAATAGGATCATAGTTATAATTATATGTGAAATTTGAAGAAAGGAGTTTTGTAATCATGTTTTTGAATTTTCATATTTGTTGGAAATTTGAAATCGTTTATATTTTATAGATAACGTTTTTTTCGAAAATTACAGTTTGTGAAAACACAAACATATTTACGCAAATGCAATTGACCTTAACCGATTTTTTTATTATCTCATTATGATTTAAATTTATCTTCATATACAAGTAAAATTATCAATAAATTTTCATATTCAACCTGCTTGTTACACATAAATAAAGAACATTTAACCTCAATTTATTGAAAATTAATCATGATAGAAACATCAAGAATTTTATTTAAATAATATATTACCTTTTCTTGAAAATAAGTTGGAGAAATTTGTTTATTTTTACAAAGACAAACTTTTTTTCAAAATATCATTAAATTTATTAAACGTAGTTTAGACATGCTACCCCGAAAACAAAAAAATTACAAAAAAGTGAAACTAGTGCTGCCTTCTCAAAAGATAAACTTGAATCGAATATCTATTTTGATATGTATCAATCTTATGTTTTGTGTTTTTGTATATTTAACACTTAAAGCATAAAAACTGGCTCGCGGAGACTATTTTTGATGAAATCAAGAATCTAGTACTGAACTAGATAATTCAATTTAATGGTTAATATAATAAATAAAAATTTCATAAACACGTTTTATATTTAAATTAAATTCTAAATGAAAAATAAATTCTTGAAAATTTGACGAATCAACAGGTTAAAGATAAAAAAAAACATAATTGACATTTTTTTAAAAAAAATTATAGAAAATATATCGAGAAAATTGAAAGTCGCAGTATGCGAATAATCTTCTTGAAAATTTTATATGTAAATGTCTCGATTGCACAAAATACCAAAATAGAAAAAATATTTATTTTTACGATTTGTAAGTTTTTTCTTATAAAAGAAAATTTAAAGAAGAAATATTAGAATTGGAAATTCACAGTAGGGCATATCCTTCAAAAAAAATTCATTAATTTCGATTAACATTTTTTATACATTTATACAAACATTGGTCGAATGTGTTCTTAAATGAATCACTCTTTAATTACGATTCAGTCTATAGTTTAGATAATTTTCAATTAATTATTATGTCATAAACAAATATAATGAATAAGAATTCAAAAACTGAAATTAGAGTCGATTAATTTTACCCATATATATTTAAAATGATTCTCTTGGGTTCAAGTATCAGTAGAAGAAATCCTTTTCGATTTTATCCGTAATTTAAAAATTATTAGAAAACCGAGCAAATTTTTCAACATTTATTGTTAAAAAAAGACGTAAATCTGAATTTGAAGTTTTTTATTCACAAATGATAGAGATAAAAAAATAATTTATTTTGTCCAATAATAATGCTAATTATCGAATAAATTAAAGGTGTGCTGATTTATGAGTGTCAAAATAGTCCGAAATTTTGTGCGTACCATCAATAAATTTAAAGAAGTTCATTGATTACCTGGCAATAAAAAGTATACACGATAAAAAAGATGAATCGAAAATTAAAGTTATAGGTATTTTTTTATGCATAATTTCGAAAAATAACGAATTTTTTCCACGAACTAGAAATTTATATACTAATTGATATAAACATATATTTAAAAATTTTATAATAGGCTTTATAAAAATTTATTTTATGAAAATGTAAAAAAAAATGAAAAAAAAAATAAAATTGATCATCATTGCTTAAATTGACTAAACGTTTTGTAAATATTTTAACTAATGAAATATTTTTTTTTTGATCACATATTTTATGACTTTATAAAAACATTTATTTAAGTATTAAGAATGAATTTATTTATTAATATTGCGAAGAAAATAATTTAAATATTCACCATTCATGATCAAAATTTAGTAAATTTTATTCTAAAGGGATTTGAATCAATTAATATAAAAAAGAAAATATTTTTTTATTTTTTAGCATTTATAGCAAAGCATAAAAATAAATAGAAAAATTTTTCAAGTAATTTACATAATCTCAATTTCGGTCTAGTTAAAAATGAGAAAAATAAAAAGTTAAAAAATCCTAACATATAAAAATATAACAAAGAATATAGATCTGAATCAATTTCTCCTTTTTTTTCTATTAGAATGAGTTTATTCTTCGCAATTTATCAAAAGTAATAAAAGATATTTCATCGAAAAATCAGCAACAAGATTTTGATCTAAAATAAAAAAATTTTTAATTAATATTCATGTTTTGTAAAAAAATATTAAGGAAATAAATTATTGAAAAGTAATAATTGTTCTGCAAACTATGACTTTACTAATTTATCAATTCTTAACAAATTCAAAATTCAAAAAATTGAAACATACTTTGGAAAAAAAGAAATTTTTTAAATTAAGAAAAATATTTGAATTCTTGAATACAAAAACAATGATTGCTGATATGATTGTATTGATAATGATTATTGAAAACTTATCCATAATAATTGAAACGACAAATATAAGATCAATTTTTTATTTAGAAAATTGTAACATAAACTTAATATTTAACCATTTTATTTTCTTTTTGATCACTTTAATTTAATTGAATTTTGAAAGAAAATCAATTCAAAAATTATTTCGCGAAATTGGCTTTAATATAGTAATTTTTTTTTTTTCATTTTAATTGAGAATTGATGAAAAAATGCGCAAAAAAATAAATCTTATAATCTGAAAATATTAGATTTAAGAAAAATTCAAATAATTAAAAAATTTAAATACTAAATAGTAATTTTGATCGGTGTCCTCTGTATTTCATTCGAAAAAATAAAAAAAAGCAAGCGGATCCGCTCTATTTTATGTTCCATAATTTTTGATTGCTTATCGAAAGAAAAAACTCCTTGGTAAATTCCAAAATAATTAGAAATTGAAAATATGAATTTAGATAAAAATTTACTTTAAAATAAAA
This sequence comes from Acarapis woodi, assembly GCA_023170135.1. NCBI lineage: Eukaryota > Metazoa > Arthropoda > Arachnida > Trombidiformes > Tarsonemidae > Acarapis > Acarapis woodi. The sequence goes on along the minus strand of BLXL01009995.1, from coordinate 9,073 downwards.
TATAGTCGGTTTCTGTTTAAAAAATAATACCCAGAAATTCGAGAATCTGTTAATTTATGACCGAAATCAAAGCAATTCTATCAAACTTTCAATTTTTCAATTTCTCATACTTATCATTCTGCTTTTTTTAGATAATTTTTGATTGATAAAGAACACTTATGGCGTTAAAAAAATATATATTAAATTAATATGAGTGATGTCCTATGCAAGTTGATAATAGATAAAGGGAAAATTTCTTATTCAAAATTTTCTTTTTGCTGATGAATTTCAAATTATTGCAACAATGAGTGCTAGGTGGTAACGAGGTATTAATATAATTATTATGTGTAAATATTAAAGTCAGTTTGTTGGAAACTTTAAATAGATGCTCGAGTTATTCACAAAACAAAAAATAAAAAATGATCAAGTTGGAGAACTAGTTTCTTCCGGTCTCCTTCGTCTCAGTAAAAAATAGGTTTGCATATTTCCAATCCCCTTTATATATGTGATGCCCCTTGATTTAATTATAAATTCTTGGCTATATTGCTCTAAATTCGTTTTGCAGCTTTCACTGATATGAATTTTCAAAGCTGAAACAAAAATGAATTTTCATTTTTAGATTGATTTGTATCACAAATCGATTTTCAAATGGCTTACATTCACCCGTACTTTCCATTCGACTTGCAATATTTACCGTATCGCCAAATAAACAAAATCTTGGCATCTTTAACCCTACTACTCCTCCAACAACAGGCCCTTAAGAAAAAAAATAAATTACGAAAAATAAATATACATAAATATGTAATATGTCTAAAAAAAATATTGTTACCTGAATGCAAACCAGTTCGTAATTTTAATTTTTCACCAGGTCGATGTTTTATTTCGAAATAACGAATCGCATCTAATAAATCGAGAGCCATAAGTGCGATTTCGACTGAATGATGTCGTTTTGAAACCTCTTTTATAATTGTACTAATGCCACTAACAACCATGTATGCATCGCCTATTGTTTCGACTTTATAAACGTCATAGCTACCAATAATTGTATCGAAACAAGTATACAAATCATTTAATAAATTAACAATTTGGAAAGGTGTACTTTGAAAGCTCAATTCAGTAAAACCGACAATATCACTAAAATAAATAGTCACATTTTCATAAGCTTCTGCCTTAACTTTTTGACCTCGTTTAAGTTGATCAGCAACTGACCTAAAAAAAAAATAATGTTTAAATAATATGTATTTGAATATTAATAACAAATTTACTTGGGTAACATTCTTAGTAATAAGTTTTCTGTTTTCTTTTTCTCTTCAACCAATTGTTTAGTTCGCTCCTCGACAAGTTCTTCTAGATTACTTGCGTGCTTCTCTAACATCAAAATCATGTTATCAAAAATATTTGATTTTCTTAAAAAAAAAAAGAACGAAATTAGCGCATAAGAAATTTATTAAATACAACTTACAATCCAGATCGAAGTTGACGAAGCATTAGATTTATTTGTTTCATATCAGGTCGATTATCGGCTCTTTCGGCCCAGCAAAGACTAATCGTATTTGCTAAATATTGGGGACATTCTTTTAATGATGATATATCCGGTCTAAAAATAATTAATTGAAATTTCTCTGGATTGCGAACCCTTTCAACTATATCCATAATCTTCAATTTATTTTTAAAACTATTCTTACTATTAACATTTTGATTACTTCTTGTACCTTTCTTCGATAAAAGTAAATTTTGTTTTCTTTTAATCAAATTCATTTTTGCACTTTTCATATCATCAGTATCATAGCTTAATTGTTCTTTTGGTTTAACTATAGCAATTCGTTTGGCTAAGTCTCTCATTTTTTGATTGTTTATTTTAGATTTATTATCATAATTCGTAAATGATTGCTGTGTTACTAATTCCTTTTGAGTTTCAATACCCAAACAAACGGAACTAACTTCGGCATCATCTATTCTCAAATGATTCATTTCATTATTCAATATTTTATTATTGCTTACACTATCGGACAAACTTCTATGTATGTGTATATCATCATCAAAATCGGTCTCACTATCGGGAAATAAAACATATCTCTTTTTTTTAATTAAATTGCTTGATGTTCCAAAATAAGAATGTTCTGGTTGAAGTTCACGTTCATTCAAAAGATCACCAAATGGTCCTTTATATTTTCCTGAACTTACTTTCGTAACTATTTCAAATAATATCATACCGAATGAATAAATATCAGCTTTCTTTCTAGCATTTAGACTTTCGTGCTTGAGCACAAGATTTGAATTAAACACAGTGTCACCTAATTCGAATTTTATTCGACGAAGTACTTCAGGTGCTTTCCACAAAAGTTGAACTTTATGTTTTTTACTTAATATCTTACTCGGACAACTTGATCTAAGTTCATCTAATCCGAAACCTGTGATTTGAAGAACCCATCTTGAATCAACTTGATTTTGAATTAAAAAAGAAGCAATTATTTAAAAAATAACATAAATTAATTGACAAAATAATAATTATTTTTATTGTATGAAAGAAAAAGGTGAATTTAATTTTTTTTTTATGTAACCGAACATACCTAGACAATTTGATGATTTCAGATTTCCATGTGACATATTCTCAGAGTAATGAAGATAAATAAGTCCTTTAATTAAGTCGGCAACTAAAGAAGCGATAAACATGTTATCAATATGCAAATCTTCATTTCTTAATACATCTTCCAAACTGCCTCTTGCACAATACATAGAAAGAATGCAAACATTGCTTGGTTGTATACATATACCGACAAATGGATTAATGTTTTCGTTTCTCATCTCGTGGAGTTGAATTAATTCTTTGCACATAACGCGCGTTATATCCACTGTTTTACGATGAATTTTCGAAATGAATATTATATTTCCTTTATAAAATCCAATGCCATCTTTACCTTCTAAAAACGTGTTGTTCAATTGAATATTTATAGCATATTGACTATCTGCCTCTCTTTTGAATTTCTATGGATCATAATAAAAATGATAAATCATTATTTAAATTTTCAACTTATTTTCACAATTTCTTCGTCACTTACCGCAATAGCATTTTTCACTTCTTGACTACTTTGGTTCTTTTTTAAGTTTAAGACTAAAATTTCATTAAAATCAACTTTCCAAAGTTTGCTAGCCAATTTTCGTTCGTACCGGAAATAGCCAAATAATAGATAAAATGAAATTGAGAATATGAGACAAAAGATACTTATAGCACCAATAGTCATTAGTAAATTTTCTGATGTTCTACATTTATCATTATTGAATCCGCATTCAATATCATCTTTTGGAACCATACCACCTAGCCAATCAATTTTTCCAGTCAAATGCAATTCAGGTAATTCAGAGTTGTCAACTTTTTCAAATACACCAACAGGTCCCATTTTTGAATTTGATGAATTCAATGATAAAAGAGAAAAATTTCCATCTGCATTACCAAAAAAATCAATTCGATTATTAAAACCTAATATCGACTCGTAAGATTGACCAAAAATATTTTTCATAATTTTTTTACCATCGGTTATGTTGCCGCCTACATTATTAGATTAAAAAATTTAAAGTTTTAATTATTATAAATATTTGTTAAAATATATTTATTTATATTTTGTCATACTACCTTGAGTCAGTGTTTTATTCAATGCTCTAGCATAAATCACAACACTATCATATGCAAGACCTGCATAAAGGGGTATCTGTGGTTTAATGAGCGGATGAAAAGGTACTTTGAAAAGTTCTATCGATTTATTTAGTACGTGTTCTGAAAAAGTTTCGTAATTTCGGTTTGTTGGTCCAGTAGGAGTTATCATAAGTAAAGCTTTATATGGATGAAATACTTTTGATACATTTTCGCCTTTCGATTGCATTGCTGTCATTTCATTATCCCAAGGAATAGGAAAATATTGATGCCTTTTAAGAGGGTCGTAAAATTCCTCGTCTTCCACCGCAATCAAAGTATATTCATAAAATTTTTTTCGCTTTATTTCATGTAAAATTTTGACCATTTCCATTGTGACTTGAATTTCTGTGATCAATACATATACTGGGGAAAAATTTTAAACATTTATAATTTTGAATTGAGATTTAAAATTTTTTTACTCACTTCTTGTTCGTTCACAAGTTTTTTCTACAATATTTCGAATAATTTTTCTATTTTTTGATAGATATGGATAAGTGACATAAAGTTTTTCCGTAATCTTAATACTATGATTTTGAGCCAGATCATTGAATGCATCTCTAATTTGAAAATCTGTCGGACTTTCACTTACTACTAGTACTATCTAATTTAGAATTCAAATAAATAAAAAATTGGCTAATATTTTGAATTTTATTGTGATTGTAATCTTTATTTACCTGCTTCCAATTAAAATGTTTTAATAATGCTATTATTGATTTAGAAATTTTAGAGCTTGGAGGTAATGTTCTGGCAAAAGTTGTATGATATTCTTTATCACTCACATGTGTTCCAGCACATTTCTTTAATTCATTAGAAAGAAAGAAAAAAATTTAATGGATATTTATAATCATATTTATAATTATATTTAATAATGAAATTCTTAACTTACATAGGTAATCATAGGCAAATTAAAAGCTGATGCGAGTAAAGCTTCCGTTACACCTTAATTAGGTAAATAAAATAATAATTTATTTTGTTTGAATAGCATCTTTTGATGAATAACAAAAAACTTACAGGCTTCTTCCTTTCCTATAAATGCATGCACTCCCAAATCTTTGTAGCGTAACATAGCTTTCACACCAAAATGAGAATATGGATTCTGAGTGTCTGCAGTCACAAAATTTATTGTGTAATTTGGAAGAATCATATTACTTAATAAAAAAAAGACTAATTTTAACATAATTTAGAGAGCTTTTAATTTTCAAGACAAACCTATTTACGAAATCAACCGCAAGAGGAATTGCACCAGCAACCACTTTTCCGAGTCCAAATTTGAATGATGTCATGAAGCAGATAGTAATATTTTCTTTTGTCATTTTTTTTTCTCTTATTGTATTTTTCATTTCAATATCATCACAATGTACTATACCAATTATAATGTTGATGATTATAATGTAGAATTTCTGTTTTGAATTTAAATTCATAATTTCAAAAGACTTAAGACAAATAGTCATCTTAAAAATTTTTCGGCGATCAAAAAATCGGCCAAAATTTCTTTCAAAAATGAACATTTCATTTTTACATTTTTTTTCATGAAAAATAATTTAATTCAAACTAAACAGTTAAAATACTGAACAGGAACTATTTTTCAGAAAAATTATTGAAAGGAAATTTAAGTGTGTTGACAATCAATTTAAAATAACGATTTGATATAATTTTATCTATATTTTTATGATTACATATCAAATAATATAGACGCGGGTATTAATATACCATACAAATTCAAGCAAATATTTTAATAAGTGAAAGATGTATAATATAGAATAATTTAATTGATAAAGCTAAATTGATTTGCGCAAAAAATTTTTATACTAAGCCACGTTTAATCCTAGAATGGACAGATTGACACTTGTTTGTTTGTTGTACAAAGCCATGAAACAATCATTAAAACGTCCATTATATTATGAAAATAAAAATCTTTTTACTTTCATAGTGTAATGGACGTTTTTTACTTAGTTATTAATTAAATTTTTATACTTTGTTGTTGCATCAATCTATAACACATTGTAAAATAATCTAAAACTTGTAGATAGTATTTAATTCTTTCGTAAATTTTATTATAAAATGTTGGCGAAATGTAGATTATTTAAGTTGATTATATCAAATATTATAATATTTACATTATGTTCAAAGATTGAAATTTTTAATAGTAATTAGCTTATATTTATTAATGGCTAAATGTATATTTAATAACTTAAAAGGTTACATCAATAACCTGATACAATCAAACAATTATCGAATATTTCAAATACTAATTTTTATCTAATAATTACACTAAAAGACGATTAACACTAAGTTTATGAAATGAAAATTATTTTATTAATTTTAAATAAGAAGAAAGGGAAAATGGTTTTAGAGAATATAAAACAGAATTTTTTATCTAAATTTTATTTCGTTTATTCATATTCGAATGATTTGAGCAAAATTTGTCTTTGTATCAATTATATTCGGCGTTGTATCTAACATTATTAAGCTGGGATAAATAATTATTTAATACATGCAACAATTATTGCATAAATTTTTAATTGCTGATCATTATTACTATATCTTTTATAATCTCGAGTTTTATTTGTGAGTACTTATTAGTAATTTATGAACATTAATTTTTTTTTATGCATGAATAAATTGATGATTTTTACTAACAAATCTTTTAATAAAAATTTACAAAATATAAATAATAAATATAATAATAAATGATAGCTTTATTATTTTTCAATAATTTTTTACATTCATGCAGACTCGAAATAATTTTGCTTGATTTGGAATGTAAAAGATTTAAAATTTATTTGATATATCATAAATTAGCAAGATATTAATTTACCATTTCTTTAATATACTAAAACTATATTTCTTTATTTTTACAACTGAAAATCAATTGAACTTTGAACAAAAAAAAAATAAATTTAGTCAAAGGTGAAAGCTAAAAATTTTAGAATTTAAAAATATAAAATATGTACAATAATTGATCTGTCTAATTTATTATTTATACATATAACTAATTATTATGTTATTTTTTAAATATATTAATGAATTTTAAATTTACATGATAGATAAATATACAAACAAAAGTTTAAATCCCATATTTAATGAGATGAATAATACTTATAAATATTCATATGCACAGAAATTCATATGAAAGGTTATCATATAAGTTTAATGATTAATTTAATTAGATTATGAATAATTGATTTTGAGTATTTATTTATGAACTAAAACATAAAGAGGCATTTCGAATGAGGCATGATTGAAACAGAAATTAATTTTTAAATCACATTGAGAATGTTGATTAACTTTATATAAAGTCTAGAAAATCAATTACAATGTAAATAATAAAAATTTTAAATAAATTGAAATATTATTTACAATTGATTTAATTGTTTCTAGCAATCATCAGCCTTTCAAATGATTAGATTATCTCTATCACAACTAGCTGGTATGGAATTAGAAGCAAATGATTGGTCAATTGATTGCTCGCTTTGTTGACTCTTTGTAGTTCTTTTTCGTTTTCGACTGCTATTCCATTGGTAAAAAGACTGTTCTTCGAAAGGATTCATTTGTCTCAAAGATGAAGTAGTCTGATGATTTGAATCAAGAATCATAAGTGGAATAACATTGTCCAGTTGTTTATTTAGACTTTTATATGAACCTAAATGGGACGAAACTATTGAGTATTTTTTATTGCTTACTAAACTAGATCTACCAGCTGAGAATATGTACATAAATGAATGATATAAAGTTTTTTCATTAGATTTTGATTGAAAATATTAATATATATAAGAAAATAGATTTTGGGCGAATTTAGAAAGTAAAAAAACAAGCACAGTCAGCAAGACAGTGAGTATAAAAAAAATTAAAAAAAAAAAAAAAATAGCGCATGTAAACAGTGATAAAATTTAGGCATGAATTAAAAAGTGATATTTTTACTTTAACCGAAATGTGCGATATGAGTGCCCACAATGTGAAGTTTTTCAATAAAAAAACGAAATGCGTCTAATTCAAAATTAAGGTGCTGATATCAAGTTCAAATATAAAATTTTGAAAAATTAAGTTTTGTTTTTAAATATTACCAGAATAATTGGTGATCTCATCATCAGATTGTTTTTCTAATAAATAATCAAAATGACCACCATATCTTGAATTATTATTCGATACATTGAATGTCATACTCAAATTTTTTCGCTTCTGTAAATGTTTACGATAGAAATTCTGTATGATTTTAGCACAGTAATCTTCTCGTTGTCTCCATAAGGTTGATGAAATATGTTCGAATTTCTCTTTCAATGGAGCAACTTCTGGTATGTCAGCATGCTCATCAATAACATGTCCTTAAAATAATAAATTATATATTCATATTTGATAATAAACGATATTTGTAATTTATTACCTTTACGAAGAAAGAAATCTTTAGTTAGAGCATCTAGAATGTCGACACAATAACATAAGTCTTCTTTACAAATGGGTATATCCATCGAAACAATTTTATATTTGTTTGGTTTAGGTATTTGAAGTGGTTCTTCAAGATTATCGAGAAATTCAGAAAGTAATGTGTAATGTATAAATTGTGTACCTTATAGGAAATAGATTATAATTTATATTGAAAAAATTGATAAACAAAGCTTTTAAGTTTAAAAACACTAGAGTACCTTTCGGATCATATTTTTGCCAAATTTCATAATACATGTCATAATCTTCATCAGTGAGACCTTCTTGTACATCTTCCTTTGCTTGTGAATAATTCTCTAATATAACAGCAATATACATATTTATAATAACCAGGAAGCTAATAATTAAATAGGAAACAAGATATGCTATTGCGATTCCTTTATTTCCACAATTTCCTGGTAGATTATCATTTCCAATTAATTGGGCCATTTGTTCATCTGTATAACAATCTAATTTGAAATTATTGAAAATTAGTTGTATTGATGATCTAATATAATATCGTTTTATCATCCAAACCTGTATCATCCATTATAGCAGCAAGGACACCATCCCATCCAGCCGATGTACACATCTTAAAAATAAAATACAATAAATAATATTCAATCAAAGTTTTTCGAAATTGATTTTACCTGAAAAAGAAGTATGAATGATTTGAAAAACGTGCTAAAATTGAAGGTATCATCAATTCCGTATCGCTTTTTGACATGCATAAAAAAGGACATTCCAAATATAGCGTATATGAACATCACAAGAAACAGCAGTAAGCAGATGTTAAAAAGAGCAGGTAAACTCATTGCTAGAGCAAATAACAGAGTTCGTATTCCTCTGGCGCCTTTTTAAATTAAGCACAATTAACAAATAAAACATTCTTTTTAAATGTTGCATAGAAAATATTTATTTATACCTTTGACCAGGCGTAAAATACGACCTATTTTAACAACGCGTACCACACGCAGAAGGGTT
>BLXL01009994.1:0-39582 GCA_023170135.1 Acarapis woodi | reverse complement strand
CTATATATTATTGAACATGGAAATTGTATCGTTGACTTAAATATCAAGCATCTTGAGAGCAGAATTTTTTTCCGTTTTATCTATTCATGTATTTTTGATGTTATTTGATGTGCGCTTGATTTATGTTAATTTCATTGGGACTCCACTTATTAATAATATCAGGGCTAATTTCACAAATTTATATCCTATCATATTATCTGGGTGAACCCATTGATACAGGCATACATTATACTTATGATGTAAAATATATTTTTTAATATTACATTGTATGCAATTTAAAATAAAATTTTAGCGAATTGAGTATATTAAATAAAAAAAACTCATTACATATGATTTTCAGTATAGACCTGGTATCTTCAAGATATTGTTTTATCTAATTTTAATAATGTCCACTTACTTGCCTTTTTTCCTCAAAAGTTATATTTGGCATTTATCTTCTAAATTTTTGTTTTCTTGTGTCTATTCAATAATTTTATCTTTTTATGTACTTAGTTTTCCACGTTTTTTTTTGTGTTCTATCTTCTCAGATATATTCTTGAATTTACTGGCCGTTCGAATTACTTTTAAAGAATTCATTCAAATTCTAAATTTTTAAAATTTTCAGGATAGAAAAATTTTATCTGTTTTCAAGCAGGGTCTGATCATTCTGATTTATGTAATCAAATAGAAAAAAATGAGAGGGAGAGTTCTTATCAAATTTTGCAAGTTAACTTAAAAATTTCTTTCTATTAATAAACAATTAAATTCGTTTTAAAAATGTTATTTTGATCTTAACTCGAACAGATAGTTAATTTATTTGCCACACATGAATATTCGATGAAATCTTTTGGCCGACAATTTTTTGTAATTCATTCAAAATAAGTATGCGATTTCACCCTTTTTTTTTTTGTTTTCCCATGAATAAAATGTGTGTTTAAATTTTTTTTATATTTCAATAATTTTCGGTTGGAAATATTTTCCGCAAATAATAGGATTGATTCGGTGAAATCAAAAATTTCAATAGATATCAACTGAAAAATAATTTCCAATCTAGTGAATGTACTGATTTCAGTGAAAAAAATTGAATTTCAACGCTAAATTTTTTCCTAAAAAAGAGTTATACATTTTTCTGAAGATTTTTCAAATTTGAAAAAATCATGCAGGCAGAAAAAACTTATTCGAATCTGCATTTTTTTTTTAATTTAAGAATCTATATTCTATTTAGAGACCAATTTTCCTAAAAATTATTTCTTTAAAAATCAACTTATTTGAAAGTAAATTATTCATTTAAATTTTCTCAATCACAAAAACAATAAATTTAAAAAAAATCAGTTACTTATTTAAAGGTCACTCCACTTTAATGAGTTTTTTTCTGTGAATTAATTCTGGCCAGCTGAAAATGTGAAAAAATAAGTAAATTTACGAATAACTTACAATCATGCGTTTTTAAATTGAGATAATTTTTTTTTTGAAAGAATAGCTTCAAATTATTAATAGCCTTTAAGTTGCTAACTAGAAACGCGCTCAATTTCAGTCAAACTGACCAGTTTTTAAGAAAATAGTTAATAAATTTTGTCTATTGAAAAAACTCGTTAGCTATTATGCATTAATTTGAAAATAGGTGATTTAAATTCTAATGTTTGATTATTCTAATTTTTTCGGAAAATTTTCACTTTTAAACGAAACATTTTCAAGGTGACATTATTCATATAAAATTAGAGTCGAAGGGGCTTTAAAATATAATTTTTGTAAATGAATTGCCAAATCATTGCATTTTTAAAGAAATAAATTTATTTATAATATTATTTTTGTTACGAAGACTTATATATTATTAATAAGATGTAAAAAATTTTTCAAATTTTTGATTGTATCCCATTAATACTTTTATATGAAAAATTTTTTAATGTCTTTGTTTTTCAACTTAACAAATTGAAAAAAAAAATTGGTGAAGAATCAATATCAGGTACTTTCAAAAGATCACATCAAAATATATAGCAATATTTTTTTAATAAAATGTTCAAAAAATACTTGCGTAATATTTTTAAATCGTTTTTCTCTATTAATTAATAATTATAGATGTATCGCTTTAAATGATTTTAATTAATGAGCAATATTTTTGTAATTATAAGCAATCTCAAATTTCTATAAATTTATTCGCAATGAATATTGTTCTCAGTTCGAATTGCATAGAAAATAAATTTCATTAATCAGACGAGTTTTATATCAATTGGCATAAATATTAATAGGTAATTAACAAGCATTATTTGATCACAGTAGAATAAAAAATGATTACTGAATAGAAAAACATATCAATTTAGAAAATCGCGAACATTAAAATAATTTTTAAATTACTAGAAATAAATTATCTAAAGAAAAACTATAAAAAAAAATATACTAAAAATTTTCTTCACTTAAAAATTTTAGAACTACTAAATGGTAATTTAATAATTTAAGAAAGCTAACTATAAATTTGAAATAAAAATTTCTTATCAAAAAAAATTTTGATACATTGTATTATTAATTTGAAGTTTCTAATGCTAGTAAATAAAGTATACTAACGAGACTCAGTTTATTATTTTTAAAGAAGTCAACGTTCTTCTTTAGAAGTTTGTAAAAATATCTGAAGAAATTACTTAATTTCTGCATACAAATTTGTGTTTGAACGAAAAAAAAAATTTATTAATTGAGAGAATCACACCGTTTAGGAGATAATTTAAAAATTTTCAAAATATTTTTTGTTTAAAAAAGAAAATTCTGAAATCATCTTTATAAAGAGCTAAATCAGTTGAAAATTTGCAAGTTTAAAAAAAAATTCATAATTTGTTTTTATTACTATATTAATATATTTTGAAAATTTTGAAAGTTTTAGTTTCAAATTTCATATATTTCAGTTTATTGACAAATTATCTTATTGAAATCACCAATGTATATATATTTTTTTTGTAAAATTTATTAACTTTAATTGAAATAATATATGTTAATTTATAGATTTTTTTTATCGCAAATTTCTGCCATTTGAATAATGTAACTGGAGCTTGATTAAATTTTTTTCAGATTTTAAAATAAATGAAAAAATTGGACATTAAAAATATCAAATCAATAATATTTTCAAAAATAAAAAATATTTTATTTCAGATCAAATGGGTTCAATTTGCATACTTGGGGAAAAATTATCAAAATATTATATTTTTGACTAAGTTTTACGTGTATTCATATAAGCTAACAAGTCTATGAGATTGGTTGGATTAGAAATTTGAAATAAATTTATTTAGTTAGAATTTCAAGGTCAAACTAAGAAAATTTTTATATTAGAAAAAAAGCAATAAATTGATTTAATTAAATTATTCGTGTTTTTTCAATATATTAATTTATCAATTATAATCACCACTACGATTAAGGTCATGAATTTGAATAATAAGTCAGTATAGGTCTATTCGATATAGGTCAAACAAATGATTTTTTGATAGACATAAATAGCTTTTGCATACTTGTTTGTTTATCAATTTTTTTAAAGTAAATTTTATTTTGCATCAATGTGAATTCGATCTCAAAGCGGATAATTGTACCTAACAGGTTTAATTTTGATTTTTTTTTGTTTTCAGATGGAGAATTCAATAAACTATTGATCACAAATGTATCAATAAATTTTCAATATATTATAAGCTTTCTAAATTATCAGTTATTCTTTTTTTTCGCTTTATTATCAAGATTCTTTTGCCTGCTATATGAAAAAATTACTAAATTGATTTTATAGATAAAGTAAAAAAAGTCAAACAGGTAAAAATTTTTTAAAAAGAAAATGAATTTGAATGTATGCGACGAATTAGAATTCTCGATCCAATTAAATAGCGGATAACTAATAGTTTTCTGCATTTTAGATCCTGATTATCTTTTGAAGTTGATCAAAAAATTTTCATCCTTAATTAGTGTTAATTAAATTTATAAAAATAAATAAATAAAATTATAAAAAAATGATAGCTTTCAGTATGTTGATTATAAAATAAAGTATAATATTCCGAAACCAGCTAGTATTGATGTGTTAAGATATTAGGACAATTAAAAGTTGTGTGAATGAATAGATTATATATAAAAGAATTCAAACTTTATAATACTTACAAATAATATTTTATTAAAAAGTAAAATTAAATAGATCAAGAACATTTTCTTCAAAAGTGAAAAAAACAAAGAAAAATATTTTATTTTAGATTTGAGATATAAAAAAATAAAGAAAAAATTATAAGAATTTCAAAAAACGAAAAACTTTGAATATTGAATGATTAGATTTACCGCAAGAATTGAGTTTGAACAGATGTTGAATGAACTCACTGACTTGTTTTTTTTTTTAATTTTAAAGATGCCAGATCAAATTGTAATGTGAAAGATATTTTTTTTTTTTATGCATCTTAAAAGTTTTATTTCAATTTACATTTCTTAAGATGCATAAAGAATAATTTTTGAATAATATTTTATTAATTCAAAATTTTGAGCTAAAAAAAATTTCGAAACAAATATGTTTTTGAAATTTATTAAGTCAAAAATCTTTTAAATTAATTTTGTCAAACAAGCCCGCATATTCATTAAAAAATTAAAAAAAATTTATTTTAGGTGATTTGTCGTTTAAATATTTGGTCCTTTTAGTGTGGTGAGTTTTTCGACATGTAAATGCCTAGTCTCTATTCGGCATTATAATCAACATGCTGACCAGAAACCCAATTACATCACTTTATTAGAAATCTATTTAGAGAACTTATCCTCAATGAATTAGCATTGAATATTTTCTTAAAATATTTATTTAGTTTTAATAATATCAAAGCTGAATTCTCTTCTCTTCGCTAAACGGAAACGCAGTTTGACAATCTCTTAAGAGATGCGGGTGCAATTAAAGCCCTCATTCTAGTCATGTATACATTTTATCAATACACTTTGCTAAAACTAAGATATTCTAGTCGGTATTTGATTTTTACTCATTTAATAACAAGTCGCTTGTAACAATCAAGTTCCTTATAAATAAGACAATTTTAACTAAGAGAATGATTTTTAAACGTATATTTAGGTAAGATTAGAATCATGAGAATGTAAGAACTAGTCTAATAGCGATGAAAAAGTTTGAAGCTGGTAGTTAAAACGATAAAAACAATACTATTGTAGGCTTAGCATCATATTAACTTAATATATAGAATATTTGTTTAAAAATGATTAAAATCATGTACATTTAAAAGTAAATCATTTCAATGACATTTACATATATTTTTTATTCTGAAATATTTGAAAGTTTTTAGTAGACTCTAAACAAATCAAATATTTGAACTGCATTTATATATTGCTTGTATATAATAATGAAAAATATATGAAAAAGCCTTTAGTATAGTTATATAATACTCAATATTATTTTTTTTTTGTATGTCTATTGAATATATAATTTTAGTGTTTAAGGCCAAATGTTTAAATAAATATTAAATAAATTCAAATGAGCAGCCTTTTTTTATTAATATTCATTAATGAAATATTTTTTTTGCCTAAAAATTAGATTTTTCTAAATTAATATTATATGAATTCATTATATTTTAGTGAAACAATTTCAAAATTTAAAAAAAAAAAGAACAAAAAATTATTAAAAATAATTGAGAAATTTATTATTCCATTCGCAAACTTTTAACACATCGTTCCGCAAATGATTTATTTGATTTTTCAGTTTTGATGTATACGACTGAGTGCAGCTATGAAATACTACTAAATTTCTGAACCATAATAGAATATTATTTTATCATCATAATCATTTTGAATAATTGTTTCGGATAAAAACAATAGTCACAAATACATTTTTTAAACTTTGAAATGGCTATTTAGTATTTATAAGCTCATAATTAAGTAATTAAATTATTTTGCATTCTTAAAAAAAATACTAGAGAATTATTCCACATAGTTAATGAAAAAGTTTTGTGAAAAAAAAACTATGGCTCAAAATTACTATCGAACAAATATATATTAAATGATTGCTGATAATATGAATTGTCAAATCAGTTACTGTTAATTATTAAAAAAAATCTGACTAATTTTTTTTCAAAAATAATACATATTGTTCTTATATTTATTTAAACTTGAAGTTTTATTGCTTGACTTTATTTATAACTTTACACATCATATTTGATTTTCTATTTATGTGCCCTATAGTTGATCCTCAAATTTACAAGAGTATAAATTTTGCAGGCGATTATTTTCAATCATATTTTTTATTTTTTTTTTATTCTAATTTTTTCTATTAAATTTTGAATGGTCAAGTTTATTTTTGATTTTTCGTCAAAATTTTTTTGTAAAATAAAATTTTCTCATTAGAAAAATGTAATTCGTCATTGTCACTTAATGAATTAGATTGACAAAGTGCATCGATAATGAATTTTTTAATAATTTAAACTAATTTGGTCCTAAGATTTACAAACTTTTAAATGCCAAACCTATTTTCAACTGATATATTTACAATATATTTATATGAGTCATCGAAAAAAAAAATCTTATGACCCAATATAATAAATATGTCAATAATAGTCTACAAACTATATATTTAGTATTTCATGATTGGAATACATTATTAATATTACTGATACAAAACAAACTAATACATTTCCCTTATCAACTATAATGCCTCATCTTATCATATAACTTTCAATATAATTTTCTCTATTTTTTTTTGCAGAAAAAAATTTCTATTTATCTCTATATGGATTAGAGGCAAAATAATGAATAAAACTGTTTTATCAAACTGTTTCTTATTTATAATTTGTGTCATTCGTGACATTGTTTATTTCATAGTCATTTATGTCCAACGAAAATTTTTTTTTTTTTGACTATTGAACATTTGTAGATTCAAATTGATGCTCAAATTTATACTGAATATTAGTCAATTCTAACCGCTTGGAAATAAACAAAATTATATATAAACTATTAAAAATTCTATTTTTCGATGTATAAACCGGGACACAAAACTCGATTAACAAAAATTTTTCGATTATAATTCTACGCAAAAGCATAAAAATATTATCTGTTCGAATGCTTTTAATTTTTATTGACATATCAGTTAGCATTGTGTAAATACATTAGAAAGTAAAAGTATGACTTGAGTCAACGATATAAACATTGTCTATTAAACAATAAGTTTGATTTTCCTAATAGTAAATCAAAAACTCAAATTCTTTTATATTCATAAACCTATAAATTTTTCAATTATTTTAAGCTTTGATTTAGAAATTTTGAATAACTTTTTTGACATTTTATTTCGTTTTTTTTTTTTTTAATTTTATTTCATTTTCAAAGCCATTTTGTTAACAACTAATTAAGTTATCATTCGAAATGTGAACTAAATTAACTTTGCGATTAAATTTCATCAAAATACGAGGTCAATTGAACAAACATTTTTGAAAATCTTTTTTTAATCGTTTCGATTATTGCCTACTTTGAGTGAAAAGTTCATTATATTTTTTTTTAATGACTCTTTGTAAATAATATATTCTAAATTGAACCATCAAAACAAAAGACTTAATTCTCATACTTCTAATAAAATTAAAGCTCAATCCTTAATTATTAAAGTTTTTTTTTGTCATAATCATTTATTATAATTTCAATTTTTTTTAAAGTCAAAACAATAAAATTGATAATGTTGACTATCTATGTTAAAAAAAATAAAATTTTTTTTTAAAATTTATTGAATACTGTTCTTTTTAAATGGAAAAACAACTTTTTTAGCGAATATGATACACTACACTTTACCAATATATGTTATATATTTTATATTTTGCAAGATTATATTCTTGAAAAATTTAAAAGTCTAACTTCCAATGATCATAACAATTTTAGATCAATCGAATAGGTATATTTAATTCTAATTTAAATATTTTATTGTAATTTTTATTTTAGAAGTCTTTTGTGCATATCTAGTATAAAAATTGTAATAAATAATTAGTTTCTTAAAATCTGAAGAGTCTACTAATTTTTTTAATCGAATCTTCATAAGTATAAAAATATGAAGTTATTAGCTATTTTTGCATTTGAATATTTGACCGCTGAAATCGTATTAGATCTGGACTGTTGTTGATTTCTTCAAATGTTTCAATCAATTGATTTTAATTTTTTGAAGAAATTTTTCATTGATTATTTATTTTTCTTTTTCAATTAAAGTAATAATAAAGTAATAATAATTTAATCTGAGTTAAAAGTTAAAAAAAAAAAATAAATTCAAATTATTTTTTATTAACTACAAATAAAAATCAAAAAAGCTATTTTTTTGTGAAAGAAGATTTAAATTTCTCAGTAAATTGAAAAAATGATTCGGTCTTATGCTTCTAATAGTCAAATTTTTTAATTAAAAACCTCATTCAAATAATTTTTATAAAAGCACGCAACCTCTTAGCATGCCTTCAAGTAATTTAGTCAAGTGAATTGTCAATAATATTTAAATTTAAATGCTTAAAATCGAACTATAATTTGTTGAATTTTATCATGATACCGATTTATATGCATTGTTAAACAATATGAAAGATTTCATCTAAATTGAAATCAAGATTTAACAATGTAAGGCTATTAGTTGTACTATTTTATGATGGTTAAAAATGTTAAATTCGCTTAGTTTTTGTATTTATTAGCTTAAATTAATCTAAGTTTCTTCACCGACTAAAACTTGAAAAAAACTTGAAGCGATCTCTTAATTCAAAGGATTAGAGATCTTGAATATCACCATTAAATTCTCGTAAATTATGTGATATCAAGAAATAAGATATTATGAACTTGAGCTATAGTTCGATTTGCTAAATAAAATAAACAGCAGATAAAATCTATAAATTTCCTTTTTGAAACTTACCTGATTTTGAATTAGGTTTACTTAGGCTTACTTGACGCACTGAATGTTCACTTGTTTCAGTACTTAACATTGTTGTTAAATCACTAATAGCAGTTTGCTTGTTTGATATTTGATTTGGCGCTGATCTTGCGCTCGAAATCAATGTAGATCGTTCAGTCTGTAATTCTTCTAACGATGAGGATTTTACATTTTTTACTTGTCTTGAATATTGATTACTATTCGATTTTACACCTGCTACTGGACGACTTTTTATTATTCCTCTCTTCAATTTTTCCGATATATGATGTATTGAATTCAAAAACGTTGTTTGGTGATTAAATGAACAACCATTTTTCGATTCATTTTGTTGATCAGATACAAAAATATTTGATATGAATCAAACAAAATTAAAGATTTATAATCAAATACGAACCGAAGAAAATTAGATGACAATTTTTAGTTTAAAAAAAAAAAATAAAAATTATTATTTTTTATTAAAAAAAAATTTAAATGATTGATTTTTCATATCAAGTAATTATTTTTAAGTAATATTTATTTTTAAAAAATAATACCTTACTTAATATTAGTAAAGACAACAATCTTTTTGATAGTTAAAATAGTAACAAATTGATACAAAGTATTAAAAGAGTAAAATAGAGATTTTTTTTTTGCAATTAAACAGCAAACAAAATTTGAGTTTGCCAAGTAATATTCAAAAGTAAATTTTCTTTTAATTGAATGTGTGATTAGATTAAAAATTTTTTTTTTTTTTGTTATTTATGGCCTGATAAATTTATTAAGACATCAAAATTCACTATTGGGAAAGTTAAAAACTTGCTAGTGCTTGTATATAGATTTTTTATAATGTCTAAAGATTTAAATCCTTAAAATTTAGATACACAAAGGATTGAAGTTGCATCTTTGTCAAATATCTTGTGCTATTGACTTTGCAAGATTTGCATTCATGACTCACAAGAAAATAAATTAAATTTCATCTTTCAGAGCTTGATGACTTAATCAAAAATTTCAATTATCCGAGCTTTTAAAATTAAAATTTTAACGTAGTTGAGTTAAAGGAGTAAAATCACTTAAAAAATTAGTAATTTTAAATTCCTTTCTTATAATGCAAAAATGATCAAACTTGCAAAAAAGAAAAAACTATAAAAGGCATTAAATTTTATTGATGACGATATTTTTAACTTTGAGGTTATCAAGCGAACAAAATTGAAGAAGTCTTGATTTGAGAAAGAAAGCCTTGTGAATTATATACTTTGATTGAAACACAGAATGAGAAATATTCACTTTTACCGTACATGTTTTACAATAAGTACTAGCTTTAAATATTTATGACATGAGACAAGCACGAACAATTGTACTATTTATGTTCATCACAAGTCTCTTACTTTGTTTCTATAAAAAAATTAAAACTTTTCAATTAAGACAAAAGACTTTACAACCGATAAAAATTAATTACTGACTGTTATCAATATTATAAAATGATTTAATAATAAAGACTAGCATATGATATAATTACTATGTGCATAAATCTGCCCACTGAATTTTACTGCAAGAAATCATGCTCTATATAAAAATTTTTGCAGTATTCCAATGAATTCTATTTTTTTTCCAGTGATAATGATATTAACTTTGGTATCACAAAGATCTGAATTTTCTTTCTGTATAGTATAATATTCTTCTAAGATAAAGTCTAGTAGATATTTTTGGGTTAAAATTTTTTGACAAAGTAATAAAATTTTTTATTCAATAAATCAATCGTTGATTTATCTAAATTGTTCTGAAAAATTTAGAACTTTTGAAATTACAGAATAGAATAAATCAAAACTAAATAAAAAATCTATAATAATATTTTTAAAATACAAGAAAAGGTTTATTTAAAAAAATAAAATTTTTTCTTAAAATAAAAAATATAGCATAGATAAATTAAATTTTTATTTATTTTCTGATTTTTAAAAGATCGACTTCAATTGTCTAATGAAAAAAAAAAATAAAATAAAAATTATTTATCATTCCCTTAATATAATTTTAGTGTTATGATTCTATTAGTATACATATCCTGTAATTGAAATTAGGTTCTGTAAAAAAACTATTGTGTGCGTAAAACGTGTGACCATATGATCAATAATTCATTAGTGAATACTAGGTATAATTCTTAAAAGCATCAATTTATTTGAAATTTATTCAGTGATTTGCAAAAAGTATTTGATTTTGCATGGTTGTAAAAAGAAAATTTTCTGCAAAAAATATTTTGAGAGTATCGTAAATAAAATATAAAAAAAATAATAAAGTTTAATACTTCGATTAGAAATGAATAAACAAAAAGCCAAAATTTTTTGAGACTAGCTTTTGATACAATGTATAAACTGCTTTTTTATTATTATTTGAACCCAAAAAAAAAATTACTTAAATTGGCTGTAATTAAAACGGCTTAAAAATTTACGACTGTCAGTTTTATAACAAATGTAACTGAAAATATTATTCAAAACTGAATTTGACTATTTAATTTGATGATTAAATTTTATCATCGAGCAACGTGTTTAAAAAACATTCATTTTATTAGCTACTTGAGAAAATCGAATGGATAAAAAATGAATTAGTCATTAAATATGCTTTGGAGCTTTTGTATATTTCAATGCAATTTCTGATTAGAAAAGTTAAAAAATAAATATAAGGAGAAGAGTGATGAATAAAAGAACATCTTAATTTTCAAAAATTTTGTAATTTATTTTTATTTGAAAAAAGCAACTCCTCAAATGAATAATTTTTGAAAAATAAAAGATATAATCTATTTTTGAACAGGTAAAGCTAGAAAATGAAAAAAAATTTGTCATCTTTTACCTGAATCGGAATAGATTTGTGTAAAATGTCGGATTTGATTTCACGAGTCGCTTTATATTTATATTGCGTAGCAGATAAAGTGCTTAAGGTAGAGAAAGATTGAAATGCATTAAACAGATCATCTTTGGATCGATGTTCAGATGATAATTTTTTTGTTGAATTAATAAAAATAGTAGCAGAATTCAAATAAGATGAATCTTTAAATTTTGTAGAATTCGAATTCAGATCATTTATGAATTTTCCTTTTGGTTTTTTATAATTGCTCGTATCATTTAATGGCACAACAAACACAATCTCAGCGTGATGAGTTTGATTATTTGTTGGTATAGTTGTAAAATCGGCATACGCGTTGATCAGACAAAAAAAAACAAAACAAAACCAAGAAAACATCATTTTTTTAAACTGATTTTTCAAGTATTTAAAATGTATTGTTTATTAAAAAATTGTGTATTCTAACTTCAAGGTGTTTTTAAGTAAAATTTTAGTTTAAAAAGCACTAAAAATTTAAATTATTTCAATAATTTTTAAATTAGAAAAAGTTTAAATTGATGACTATGATATTGATTAATAAACACTTATGAAAATTTATTTAAAAAAAAAATGAATTTTTTGCAACCAGTAGTTGTACTTTTAAGTTTCTGAATCACGATTCAGCCACTAAAAAATTGTAGATATTTAAGAAAAAAAAAAAAAATTTCTTCGAATTGCTAGACTTTTCATACAATGATAATGATTAGCAACTTGAAAAAATTGAAAATTTCTAATTTTTATTTAAAATAAGAAGTGAAAACAAAAGAAAAGTACTCACAAAAGTTGATATAAAAATTTAACAGGATTCACAATTGAAAAAAATTCAGTTAAAATTATTAAAAAGCGATTTTCTTCGTTAGCATTAGATTTTGAGAATTTTAAATAAACGCTTATTTCAATTAGAAAAATTTCTACATTTATAATTTTTTTTAAAAAAATTAAAAAAAAAGTCTAAAGGTTTAGGACACAATAAAATTGTGAATTTCAAATTCATGAACTTGAATGATGAATAAGATGTATTAAAATTTATCAGTTTCAACTGTTGTATTTGATTTAAATTATAAATCACATTTAAATTTATATGTATTAAAATACTTAAATATGAATATGATTCGACAAAGATTAATATCTTTTCTAATTTAGTCTTTTGAATAGTACTGTTAACCAATGAAAAAGTTCAAATTACTTTCGCTTTTTATGGCTTCTCACTCTTATTAATTGGTGCCTAGGTAAAGGGCAATTTTTTTTTTGTCTATTCATTTGTTTATTATTATTTTTTTAATTGATGAACATTCACAGAATTCGCTGAAATGCTTCTGATATAAATCATTTTGTTCTTTAATTCAATAAAGTTTTAATTTATCAAGAATTCAATAAATAAGATTTCAAATATGAGGTAACTTTCACTTTATTTATTTTAGAACTTATAATTCGTGATGCAAGTCCTATCTTTTTTTTACATTTAAGTCAAGGTATCAAAAGTCAAAAACAATCAGGGACATTTTTATTTTAGCGGTAATTAATTAGATTTAAACTAGCAGATAATTTTAAATAATCTAATTTTAAAATAACAAATGCACCTTGCTGATTATTTTCAAAAATTTATAAAAGTTATACAAACGACAAAAAAATTACGTAAGTTTGACATTATAATTAAGTAAGTCAAGAAGATATTATTGAGCCTTGAATTTTTCAGATATTTTTATTTTTTTTTTTTAATTTCTAAATTGAATAAAATTTTAAAAAAATTCAGATAACCTTTATTCATATTTCTTTTTAAATATTATGAACAGAATAGAGTTTGATTGCTATATTTGTGGTTTTCATAATTTTTTGAGACAGCTAATTTAAAATATTGATTTTATAAAATTAATCCATGTTAGAATATATATAAAATTATTTTTTCAAGAAAATTTATTCAGAATTCATACATTTGACTTCAATATAGTTGGATTGATGATGATCTACCAAATGCTTAATTTTCAATTTACTTTAAGACGATTTCAAATGGGTTATAAATTGATAAAAAATACTTAAATTTTTTTTTTCATAATATATATATAGTATATATATTAATTTCAACCTAGAATTATGAATATTGGACAAATTTTTGATTTGAATTCATAAATTTTTTCGTTCGCTATTTAAATATGATTCATTTCGTATATATTCGGCTGATATTTAATTCTAAAATTTAAAAATAAGTTGACGAAACTGACGAGAAATTTACCGATTCGATATAAATTAAATAAAATGATGTTATATAAATAGTAACATTCTTTAAAAAATTGATATTAATCTCAAAAAATATTAACTCTTGAAAAATTCAAATTAAATATTATCAAAAATTCGAGCACATAGAAAAAAGCAAAAATTTGTAAAGTAAAATTTTTTCAATTTGATCTATCATTTAAAAGAAAAAATAGAAATGAAATAAGCAAATGGACATCAAATTTCAAAATTAAATAAATAAAAAAACTGTATGAAAAGGTTTATCAAGAGAAAAGTTAATTTTTAGAAAATTAAATTAAAAATTGTCAATACAGTTATATGAGAATCGCTAAATGGCTATTATCAATCTAATACTAGATCAAGTTAATATATACATAATTAAATATAAAATTATCAAATATTAAAAAACTGAAATTCAATAAAAAAAAAATGTACTTGAAATAAGTAAACTGTATAAATTAGTGGCTATTCATCTAGTAAAAGATTTTTAGTGTAGTCAGTCAAATTAGTTAAATTCTAAAAATTTATGGATAGGATAAAAGATAGCCATGCTACAAAATATAATAAAACACTAAAACAAGTATTAATTATTTGCTAAAATAGCACACTAAATATTATTTTCAAGTCGACATTTTTTTGACAAATGGGCACGATAACAATGTCTTTAGAAAAAAAACTATAATCATATTTCGGACTACAATTCGACGGACAATTGAATTTAATTATTTGAAAAATGAATATAAAAATCAGAAAAAATGATTTTAAAAAAGATGATTTCAAAAATGAGCAGTGTCTTTCAATTAGTGTTTTAGTCGAAATTTTCTTTGACATATTAGCATTCAGAAATTTAAAAAAATGTTTTTATGGATGATACATGTAGAAAAAAACAGATAAATGATATCTTCATGACTTATGTACAAATTTCTTTCATTCATAGAGAAATATTAAAAAAAAAAATTTATTTAAGCTTCTCTTTTTTTCCTGTTTCAAAAGAAGATTGACTTTTGAAAGAACAATTAATTAAAACAGACAATAGATTCGAGTGGCAAATTTGTTTTTAATAATAGTAAAAATTATCAGTTTGTAACTGTCGATCGCCTATAAGTGACAAGTGCTGTTTCTAAATCTAAATAAAACTTTAAAATATTCTCAATATAGACTTTGAATAAATAAATTTTAGCGAAAAATCATTTTTATGATCATTGATTTTTGCAATTTGTATAAAAATTAAACATTAAATCATTAAATTCTAAATTGAGCTAAGAAATCCCTAAAAAATTGAGTTCCTGTGTATTCATTAATAAAATTGATTAAAAAATTGCCAAATTTTAAATTGATATCGTTTATAATTTGACTCGAAATAAAAAATAAAAAATAAAAATGACATTAAATTTCCATGAATATTAAGCTAAAATGTATAAAAAATACAAAAAATCGTAAACATAAATAAAAATTAATTCGCGCCTTTATTTTAACAATAAATGAGATTTTTTTTTAAAAAGTTGAACGTTTTTCGCCTTAATTGATATCTGATTCAATAAAAACTAGTTAAGAATTTCCGATTTATTCAATATATTATAGATTTCTTGATATAAGTATCACAAATCAGTAAAAAACATGATTGTTAAAAATAAATATACAATTTGTATGAGACAAAAAATTTTTTTTAAGCAGTTTCTAAATCAATTAGATTTTTTACGATCAGCAATGAAATTTAAAATTATTCTTGTATTTTTGTTGATCAAACCAAAAATTACAATTTTAAGATGAGTTTGGAACAAATTTCTAGACTATTTTACAAAAATGGTATTTTTTGAAAAGCTTACTTTGATTTATCGAATATTCAAATACTTATCACATAAACATCAATCTTAAAAATTTGAACGAAAAATTACTCGATTTAGAGCCTAAAAATAGAAAAAATGAAAGTAAAATTTGTATTGTTATCATTGAAAAAAAATGTCACAAAGTCTATTTCTTTATAAAAGAAAATTTCATTAAATACAATTTGAAATATAAAATCATCAATGAAACACAAGAGTTGAAAAATCTGGATGTCGACTGATTACAGAAAAATATTCATCCAGGTGTTTATTGCCTCTAATGAGGAAATATTTCACTTTTTGGCAAGGAAGGTTAAAAATAAACTGAGAATTCATGAATCAGAAAACTGTTTCGAGTAGATTGAACTTTCATAAAACTCGATTGAACTTGTTTCTCCGGTATAAAAATTATCTAAATTCCAAATTCAAGAACAAGAAAAAATGAAATTAATAAGTAAACTTTTTATAAAAGCAAAGATTGTAAAATGGCATTACAAAAAAGTATTTTTAGATGCCAAAGCGGACTGAAGTTAAAGAAATTTAGATTCCTCATATGGATAAATCGCATTTGCTAAAAGATGTATATTTTTATACGATTATTGAAGATCAAAAAATGAATTTTATAAATTAAGGTGATAAATGACCTAATGCATTTAAAGAAAAAAATTTTAAACTGGTTTGAATGTGATTAATGAGTGATAATTAACGGGTAAATAAATGCACGTTTATTTAATGTGTGGAAACATATAAGATTAATTCTAATATTTGTTATATATTTTAGAAAATCACGATATTTTTTTAAGAAATTTATCTTTATATTTTTTCGCGATTTGAAAACAAAAAGAATTATAAATTTGCAAATCGGTATAATTATTAAAAGTAAAAATTATTAAACTTTTTCAATAGATGGTTCTAAAAAAAAAATTAAAATATAAATTCTTTATTATCAAAAAAACGTCATAATAATCAAAATAATCAAAAAGGCTCGTGAATGCTCGATGTTTATAATTCATTCACTAGATCATGATATTTAGAAAAAATGTCTAGTGTAAAAAATTTTGTAGAAAACTATTTATTTTATGAAATTTTTTTTAAATATTTTTATTTTAGAATGTAACAGAATTAATTAAGAAGTGCGTCAAAAATAAAAAATTATTTAACACAGTTTGTTTCTCTTAAACAAAATTATTTTTGTTATAAAAGCGAAATACTGAAAATTGAAAATTTTCTGCAAAAAAAGTAATTAATTTCAGTAACGAATAAAGTTGGCTATTAAATTTTATAAGAACGACTTGATTTTAAATACAAAAAATTAAACTTGTTTATAATGATTCGAAAATCTGTGCTAAATTTATTTTAAAGTACTACTTGTAAAAAAAATTCAATATACATAATCACAAATGTTCCTAAATATTTTTTGATTTTTGTCAGTCAATCTATATTTTAAATATAACTTATATTAAGTTCAAAAATTTTCTTTTGAATCAAAAAAATGTATGTTTATATGCACAAATAGATTTGATCAAATACTCGACTTATTGGATGTTCAATGATAAATGAAAATTCTTGAGTTTCAATTCAATAATTTTTAATTAAAAAAAAATTAAGATTATTTTGTTTTTATTGTTTACTGAAATATTATGGAAGTTTCACAATATTTCATTTAATAATATGCATAAATACAAACAAGAAAATATATTTTTGTTCTTGCATTCAATTCAAGCTATAATTTTCAAATTGACGATGATTGATAATATTTTAATTAGTTAGTAAATTGTTAGAATCAATTTTATAATTAAAACTGATAATTTACAGCTTTTTGGAGCCTTGTAAGAGATTTTAAATTATATGAATAAAATATATTTGCTTAGAGAGCAAAAATATACTTCATAAATTAATACGCACTTGGAAAAAATATAAATGATCTAGTTGAAAGTATGTTTAACTTGTTTAGAAATATTTTTATAAAGGTTTTGATTTTTTTTCCTGACAAATATAACTTTATATCACTATTTAAAAAATTGGATCTTTAAAATATCTCCATCAAGAAAATACATTTATATTTGTATGCATACATCTTTTTTAGTGTAATAAAAATTTTCGAACGCCACCTCGAATATATTCAGAAAAGTATTTTCTTTAAAAAAAAATCGTAGTTTAGTGTAATTTACTGACGGATGGCGATTCGTAGGTTATTATTATTTGAATCATAGTCTCACAGCTTAATTGAAATAATTCAAGCTTTTTTTCCTCTTTTAAGTTTGTAATAATAAACTTACAAGAACTTTTATCAAATTTTGAATCAAATATTATATTATTTCAACGTCACAAATAAATTTTTTTTTGTTTCAGAAAATTTTTCAATTCAAAGCTTTATTCTAAATCAGTCAAATATGCATAAAACATTATAAGAATCGTTCAAAAATGGTCTAAACTGTAAAATATCTACTAAAGTTTTAATAAATCAACTACTACCTGTAAAATATTGTCCACTGAGAGTCATTTCACTTCAAAAAAAAATCATTCAAAATTTCTCCGACTTTTCTTAAATTAACATTCAAACTAGTCATTAATTTAGTTAAAATGTACACATATATAATTCAAAACTTGTTAATTTCAAACTTTTTTTCTGAATAATTAATGCCTATTTTTAATAAGCCCAACAAACTTTTAGCTAAAATACGAGCTATTTTTTTATTCAGTGTCTAAGTTAGATGCCCATGCATTAAAAAACTTATAAGTTGATTCTAGAGTGTTGAACACTAGCAGACTAATTACTTTGGTGCAATCGATCTTTAATTTTCGGACTAAACCGTATTTGAAGTCTAATTATATAACTACCAGTCGGAGTCATTTATAATTAATAAGCTTAAATTAATTTTGAATGAATTATATTCCTGTCTATCATTTAATTGCATTCTTTTATTCGTGAGTTTCTTGAATTTTTTTTCGCTACGTGCAAAAGTATGTTTTATAAATAAAATGTATATGGGTAATATATGATTAAAAAATTCTTCAGTTAAGCTGACGTACAATGACCTTTGGACGAGTGATTAAAAACTTAACCGCAAAGTTGACAACAAGTTGCAGAAGTTTCTTATCGATTTATGAAATAACTGAATAGTTTAAATATATATCCTATTGATGTATCAATGTTACGTTAATCATTCGAATTTTAGCATTTAAAAACCTAATGGAAATTCTAAATGTTAAAAATGAATGATCTCGAATGAGTTTTTTCTTATTCATTAACAATTTATCATTTAATACGTCAACGTGTGAATCCCGAAGTATACAATTCACACAATTTATTTCCTATATAAAATCAAGTTTTTCTAATAGTAATTTGAAAGTTTCAAAAATTAATTGAAGTAATAATCGTAAAAACTCAATTAAGCTTTTAAATAAAAAAAAAATTAGTTTTTTTTTAATAATAAATTTTGACCGAAAATTTTAAAAATCAGACAATTTGACTGAAATTTCGCATTGATTCAAATAATTATGATTAATTTCGAAAAGAAGCCTTGATTTTTTGATAACTTCTTATAAGAAATTTTCTTGCTATTCTTTGGTTTTTAAAATATAAGCTCATAAAAATAAGATTTGATTTCCTGTTTAATTTTTTTCGACAACAAACCTTGATGGCCAATGTTTCGATTAAAATTTTTTATAAAATTTATAAGTTTTAAATCAATTTCAAAAATAAAGTTGTGATTTTGAATTCGAAACGTCATATTGCCGAAAATAAAATTTTTGTAAAATGAAGTAAAATTATTAAGAAAATATAGCAACAAATTATTTTTTTAATGTATATCTTATGAAATTAAAATAAAGTTTCACTAAAAAAAAATGATGAGAATAAAATAAAAAATCTTCATATTTACTTAAGTACAATAATAATTTTTGAATGATTCAGTTTGCGCGGAAACTAAAAATAGTAAAACTAAGTTGTTAGAATTCTAGTCGTAAAGACATTATCTTAAAAAGCAAGACAATTTTTTTTTAGAAGATTATTTAATGAATAGATTATTTTTGAAATTTGTAATATATTAAAAAAAAATAAGCGTACGATTGACGTTGTGAAAGTTATGTTATTTATAGAATAAATAAATAAATAAATCGAAATCAAATTAAGAATGTTCTCGATAAACTAATAATTATAAATAAAACTACGTATAGTAAAATAATTTAAAATCGATTTTATAAAGAGAAATAAAAGCTCAATTTTTTATTTTAATTTTCAGAAAAAGTGTATGGAACATTAGAAATTAGATTTCAAAATATTCGAATCAAACTTTAATAAGCGTGGAGAAAAATCGAAAATAGATTAATAAAAAATAAAATAGTATATAGATAAGTCTGAATCTAATTAAAAAAAATAATTTACAAATAAAGAGAACTTAGTCCTATAATTTTAGGAAACAATTAAAACAATTAGTTTGAAAAAAATTCACAAACTATTAAACATTTGAGAGATGCTTTATCCTCAAACCTTAAATAATGGATTTAAATTTCTTATATCAAGTGGGGTACACCATTTTACATTATTGACATCTAGATTCGGATCTAATTGACAACTACTTGATTTAGGCTTGCGTTTTCTTTGTTGAATGGCATCTTTTTTCATAGCCAAAGGTCGATTCACCTGTTGATTGATCAATTTTGTTTGTTTTTAGTCGAGGATATATAAGAAAGACAAAATTTTTTGAAAAATAATCGATTTGAAAAAATACAACTTACTCCGTGTAATTTAAAATACAATCCACACGCATTACAAACTGGGTCACCATGATTATTACGTCTCCACAAAGTTGTCTGGCCAGTTTGACAATTTGAACAAAAAACTCCGATCCTGCGATTATTTGGCGTCTTTTTGTGTGTTTTGATTGGAGGCCTATTCGTTCCATTCATTTTTGAATATAAACCACAGGCATTACACAAATAATGACTTTTTTATTTGAAAAATTCATGATTTTTAAAAGAATTCATGTTACGATCAATGGAGAAAAAAATTTTAGTTTTCGAAAAAAATGAAATGGTAAAATAATTTTATTTAATAATATAAATATTTCGACTTTCAATAACAAGAAAATTTTTAGTTACGAACTATTCTCAATTTAAGAAAAAAAATTTCTGCATCTATGAATAAATTTATTTTTATATTATTCTTGAATATAATTTTTTTTTTTGCATAGTTCTTTTTAACCAATATTGCTAATAATATTGGTTAAAATGATAAAAAACAAAATGATAAGCTTACCCTTAGACAAAAAAATCGTTCATGTGAATGCGAAAGCAAGTAAAAAAAGATCAAAATTTAGTAATCTTATGAGGAAAATTTTTTGGACACATCAAAATAAAATAAAAAATGCATGAAACCATAATTACAAAAATAATTACCAGAATTGTCGCGTCGCCACAGTGGTGTAGAGACAGCTCCACAATTCACACATTCTCTGCCCTCATTGAAAGCACTGCTCATATGATGAGCAACATGTCCGAGTCCATTTGCCAATTCATGATTAAGTTGGCTAAGTTGATTAAGTTGATTAAGTTGATGTAAATTAGGATTTAGTTGATTAAGTTGATGGTGATTTAAATTCTGATGATGAATACCGGCTACAGCTGGATGATGGTGAACGGCAGCATTGAATGAATGATGAGAGTTTAATGAATGAGTGGCTAATTGATGATTTAATGACGAATGATTGAGTGAATTTAATTGATGAGTATTTAATTGATTAAGTCCATGTTGTGCGAGCTGATGACTGTTTAATTGATGTACGCTGGTGTAAGAAGGTGGATGATTAGTCGCATTACTATTTAATGCATTATGATTGTTAGTATTATTATTTGTTGATTGATGGCCAACTGCACTACCTAGCAGCGAGCCGCCAAGAGATCCCAATGAATTACAACTATTATATAAACTAGATACACTTGTGTTCACCGTACTTGATGTACTATTATTTGATGAACTATTATTGGTGCTTGAATTATTTGCACTGTTAAAAAGATTGTTTTGCAAATTATTTTGAACTAAAGATGCGACTGCGGCATTTGTTGTTAGACTATTTGGACTATGTGTCGGAGTTAATAAAGAGCTGTTTGTCTGATCAAGTAATGATGCAGTTTGTGTATTGGTGTTAGCATTATTTGGGCTGTTGTTAATCGATGATGAGTTTGATGAATTACTTCCTGTCGTATTAGAATTCAATGCTTGATTCTGCGTACTTCCATTGTTTGTATTATGTTCTGTTATTTAAAAAGATTTATATTTAAAATCAAAGATTAACAGATTGAAAAAAGAAGAAAAATTAGTTTAAAAGATTAGTTAATATTGATTAACGTTTTATCGAGATCAATTAGTCTTTAATCAACTAATTGAATAACAAATTAACATTACACATCTCAAACACTTTAAGCAGAAATTTGTTAAAGCTCAAAATTATTAGTAAATTTAAAAAAGTTGGCGGCCATGAGTTTTTATGGGCTATTTTGTTAGTTAAATAATACAATTATAAGCCATCTTTTATTGCGCTTCAGATTTCTAAACACCTCCATGCGTAAATTGACCAATAAAAAAAAATACTTAAAATTTAATTGAAATGGTCTGCCTGGTCTATTTTATTGTTCTACTATTAAGTAATTTTTCTATAATTTTTTGTTAGAAAATATTCTAATTAAAGGTCAAAGATCGTTCTATTGCACTATTCAAATATTCAATTTAAGACTGTTTCTTGTGTGTCGCTCACTTTCTGACCACTGTGTGGCCAATGTAAATTTTTAATTATCAAAAAAAAAAGTCATAAAACGTACACCTGGATAACAAACGTAAAAAATGACTGAATATGAATTTCAACATTTCAATTTCAAGTCAAGTTAACTAGTCATTGATATATACACATGTTCATTAATTAATTACTGATACGTGGTACCAAATTTTTATTTTTTTTTAGACAAAATTAAAACCTGCTTATATATTATTGAATTAAATTTGAAACCAAGTTTTTTATTTTTTTTTTCGGTATGACAATCAAGATTGATTCGAAAATTCTAGAATATTTATTATACCACATAACAAAAAAACTTACCGGTTTGTCGAAAATTCTGATGAAATTGTGGTTGGTTATTCCAAAATGACGCATATTGTTGATATATGTTTATCGAGTGACCATTAAACGAATTTTTGAGATTTCCGAAAAATCGTGAAGGACTATTATTATTGCCTGAAGATACCATATTGTTGCTTTCGATCTCATCATGGAACTTCATATTTTGTCAAAAAAAGAGATTTTAATAAAAAGAAAACTAAATTTATTTTATCGTTTATGTTTGCGCGAAATCAGTAAATTTTCTTGATTTATTTTTTCATATCATTTCCATTCACAACTGAAAAATTGAAGCGAAAATTTCGAAAACAACTTTAAAACAACTCTATAAATTGATTTTTATTAAAAAAAATTTTTACAAGCTAAATTGAATCAATAAAAATCAAAAGCGGTTTAACCTTATTATTTGTAATCTAAACTTTTTGATATTTTTTTAAACTTAAATAAATTGACTGGTTTCAATCTGATTGACCTCTAGACATCTTTATCATTTCATTCAGCTATCTTTAAGCTTGAACTGATATTTAGAATTTTCAAGATTCTAAATTTAGATATCTTCTATTAGTTCATCATCATTTTGAGAACTTTAATTTTTTTAATTAATTTATGTGCGTGTTATATAACTTACCTGCAATTTACTGGACAAACCCTGTGCATTGACAAGTGGAAAATTATTAATGGTCGTATTATTGTTCTGATTATTTGTAGAAGTTAATTGACTTGTAGTCGAACTATTTGATGTCGTACCCGTGCTAGTTGGCGTCACAGCATTTGATCCACTTGTTACTGAACTTGAACTTAGATTTGGTTGTTCTTGTTCTTCGTTTGATGTTGTATTCGACGACCAACTCGGCGAATTTCTCCATTGATCTGACTCTTGTTTTGTCCGATACATCGTATTAAAGTATGCCGACGATGATTGTCCACTTGTTGAATAAGCACCAAAATTTTGAAACATTTTATCGAAAAGAAAAATAAAATTTTTATCTGTGAAATTAGAATTTTAGAAATTTTTTTCAATTAATTTAAAGATGTTAAGTAATTTTCAAAAAGAAAAATCGAAGAAATTTTTTGATACAATCAGAAATCAAGCTTTTATAATAAAATTACAAAATTAAGAATTCAAAAATTTTTTGAAAAATTATAGCGAAAAATTGAAAAGACATTGATTTATTAAGGCGGTTCGGGTGGAGAAATCAACACGTGCATTAAGACGATAAAATTTTAATAAAAGCGAAAAAAGACTTAATGGTTATTTTCGGATTTAAAAGGAAAAATCATCGCAACTTTCAACAACAAACAAATTAATCAGGATTAATGAAAAAAAATTTAAGTCATAAAAAAAAATGTTAAAAATGTCGATGATTTCGCAGATCATATAATTAAGTGAGCAAGCATTTCTGATGACTGTTAAAGTTGAATTTCAAATAATTTTCTTTAAAATAATCCATTCTGATCACACAAAAAATTGAATTTTAAATTCAACTGCTAAACTAAGGATTAAATTAAAAAGTATTTAAATTTGTTTAATAGATTTTTGATATAGTATTCAAAGTAATTTGGTTTTGAATGTACAGGTTGATGAAACTTTTTGAAAATCATCCAGTTTTAGATGAATGTTGATATGTTTTTAAATTGTAACAGAATTTTTGTGTTTTCTCAACTTTGGAAATAATATTTTTTTTTAATTTTATTAATTGTATTCAAAATTACTTATTATTATTTGAGGTAAAATTATTAAATAAAAAAATTTTTCCATAGCTCAAATTCTTTAAACAAATTAAGATTTCTATTGATATAATATTTTTACAACTTCAAATATTTATAATATTCACAAGTTAAATTTTTATCTCTATCGAGCCTAATTTTTATCTAGTATCTATTATTCAAATTATTAATCGATTTGAAATTTTGCAAGATCATTTATGCGCAGATTGATAATCGATTTACCAATCGTATGATTTTTTTATACAAAACTCTAAAAAAATTTCTCTCTACCCAAAATTTTAATATTTAGAAAGTTTTTATTGTATATGATGACTGAAAAGTTCTTTGCATTCAAATTAATTTAAAGTTAGTACACACGCTGAGATTTATAAACCTTGTTACAAAATAAAAAAAATCATTCAAGTCAAACGATTTAAGGGCATATTTTTGAATAAATTTTTAATTAGTTTAAAATAATCATTAAATTAATAAGTTATAAATTAAGCTAAATTTTTTCCAAAAATTTTTTAAGGTAAAAATATTCATTTAGATTTTTTAAAATAGTATCGTTTCATTTCATATTTATGAATAAATTTGACAATATATTTTTGTATTAAATAAGACAGGAAACTAGAATAGAAGATCAGTGGAGATGAAAAATGTTTTTTTTTTAATTTTTCAAAGCGTGTTGAAAAACATTTCAAAGTAATTTCAAAGACAAAACTACAAAACTTCATTTAAAATTCATCATTCGTACGGTAACTAGAGGTCTTAGGTGAAAGCACGCAATGCCAATTAACGCATATGATTCTAATTGCTTTACTTGCGTTTATCTTAAAATATAATGTACTTGAAATCTAGTTCCAGGGTCAAAAGGGCAAAAGAATATAAACTGCATCAAAAAATTTTGCTACTACTTTTTCTAAACAAAAAAAAAAAAAGACTATCAAAACTGTTAACCTTTAATAGATGCTTCAAAAAATGACAAATTTTTCAAAAAAATTGACTTATTCCTTATGATTATTACGAATCAATGGCTTAGACCTAATCTCATAATATATTAAATTTTCACCTAATTAATCAATAAATAATTTTTAAATTTTTTTTTCAAAAATTTCATAAACTCATTTTAAAAAAATTTATTGATAATCATAAAATGTGATTTCTATCAATATGCATCATGGTAAATTTTAAATAAGCTAATAAATTTTGATTTTCTTTTCTTGCTCGAGCTAGTATCATGTCGAGCATAGTTGATGATGAATGAATTAAATATATTGAATCGATTAACTTAATTCCATAAGTAAATAGGAAATTCTCCTGAAACTCTACTAAACAAAATTGAACTAATTAAATCTCATAATCATTAAAACAAGAAACATCAAAAAAAATGTACTATTTGCTGTTTTTAATGTTAAAATTCAAAATTTTTCAAGCTTTTATGAATTCTAATGAATTATGTATCGAAAAGTTTTCTAATTTGACATAAGCAATAATATTCGATTAAGAACATAAGGGGAATACAAATTTTTAATTACACTATTGACAAATGATGAAAACTGTCACACTGATTGATGAAAACATAAGATAAGCAATTGTGTGATAATATTCTAAAATTCATATAGCTCATATTAGTTCTGTAGTACAAGTATAAAATTATTATATTATAATTAACGTGTCTGCACAATAGTTTTTTACTTCTTTATGACTCATTTTTTTATTTATATTTTTAATATATTTTGCGCATACAAAATTTGAGTAAAAAATCCAAGACATCATAAAATGTTCCGAAAATGTTTTTTTTTTTCTCAAGAATCTTTCAATTATTGTTGCAAATCTAAGGAAAAAAAATGAAAAACACTTCAGTTTCAAATCGCAATTCTGGTCATTTTTAATTTGAAACATTTTAAATCTCAAAATCATATTTATTTTCTTAATTGAAAGAGATTGAGGTGTAAAATATTCTTATAATAGTATCCAACTGATATGATGATAATTAATGATGTATATAACTTTTTTTAATGATTAAATAAAAATTTATTATTGTAGTTAACTAATTAAATTTTCCGGTTTATAGAAGTTTTCATGAATGAATCAAAAATAGATAAAAGATAATAAAAATTCTATAAAAAAACTGTTTATCACTTAAGTGAATAGTGTGTGCGTCTAAAAAGCTCTAAAATGTATATCTAATTTATTAGCCGAAAAGCTTGGTTCATTTTTCTCTAAGAATTAATAGGATAAGAGAATAATAACATAAAGTATGTTCATAAGACCTATAATGTAATAGAACTATCAGAATAAATTTTTAGCCTATAGTAGACATGAAGTCTAGCAAAGTTTAGATGGAAAAAAATTTTCAATATTATATTGCACTTGAAATGATAGTTTTTCATTTAAACACACGTTCGCAGTGAACACGTACTTAATTATAATTTATGGCTTTAATATTTGAATATAGAGATTCATCACATTAAAATTTTTCACATTAAAGTAATCGATTAATTTCAGAATAAACAAATGATAAAAATCAAATAAATCAATTTTACATATGAATAAATAAATAAAAAATTAATTTTACGCAATTTTTCTTTGACAGATCCTGTAATAGATTTTGCTTTAAAAATTTTGCAATTGTTCGAATATTAAGTACCATTTGAAAACAAAATATTTTAAATTATTTTCAATGACGTTTGCCCACACACTACAACACTTATTAAGAATTTTATGGGAATGAGAAACAACATTTAAACTTTGCATTATTTGGACTTTATTTTTTAGTCTTTTCTAGCAAATTGCTTAATTAGTCTCTTTACCCCAATTGGTCTCTCTTAAAAATTTTCACTCTTTATTAAAAAGTTTTTATGATGTACTAAAACTGACTCAACAAGATGCTTTTACAATTTGTATTTAAATATTTATATTATCAAGCTTATTTCACATTATTATTACCTTTAATGTTTCTGTTTAAAAAAACATGTTATATGTGTATTTGAAAACTTACCTATTCTTCGAATTGATACAAAATTACCCTTTGTTAGTTTTCAGTTTCAGAAATTAGCTTCAAATTAATAATTTTCTGAATTCGAATCTTGAAAAAAAATTTCGAAGGCTAAATTATTTTTAAAAAAATCTTTTTATACGAAGATATCGATCAAAATAATAAATACTTATTTTTTAATTCATTTGATTCGTGTAAATGATGATAAAATAAACACACTCAATTTTATCAATAATCGATATAATATTCATAATATTTGAATAAATGGAACTTATTGCAACTAATTTTTGTTGCTTTTATAAAAGACATACATATATATCATTAATTACTTGAAAAGATTGAAATTTTTTTAATATTGAATGATGAAATTTTGATAGTTGATGATAAGATGATAAATGAATAAGATCACATAATCACGTAATCGAACCTCAACATAAAAAACACCAATAAAATTAGTATTATCGAAAGATGAGGGAATAATCGGAAGCTGCGCACAAATCAATTTATAGATTCTTTTTTCATTTTTTTTTTATATAGAATGATGGTGATTTTAGAGAATGTCTATGAATAAACAAAACTTAAATAAATAATTTTTCTATTTTTACAGATTGGTGTTTTTCTCTTTCTATTCATCACTTCCAAACTTGAAATGACCATGGTTCATTTTTAATCATTCAAACATAAGAAAAAACAAGACAACATTGAAAATTTAATATTAGTAACTAAGTACTGTGGAAAAGAATATTATTAAATTTATGTTTGGTTTTCTCTAAGTAATCAGTTTTTTTAGTTAACTTATTAGTTTTGGAATTAGCAAAAGAGAAAAAGAAAAAAAAAAAAGAGCTTTAGACATAGGGAAAATGTCTTAAAGACTTCTTAGGAAAAGGCAGGTCAATTTTTAAAGACACATTCACCATGCACACATTTTAAGAGAGCAAAGAGTACTGTTGTATAGAATGTATCATCGATAGAATAGTGTCACTAGCAGTCGCATTTAAGTAAACTGTTTAATAAAGTTTTAAAACTAAACTCGCAAGTTAAATTTACAAAATTAATAGAACATATAGCAGGTAGTTATATATACCTCACTCCCTCAAATGAACAGCATTCCAAATACAACTTCCTTTATATATATTATTTTTGGGCATATTAAACATAAACTCGTATAATTTAAACTTAGTGTCATTTGTCTATGATACAATAATCGCATACACAAGTATGATATGCTTAATGTAGCTGTATCATTAATTAACTTACTACTTAAAATCATATATATACCTTGAAGTATTTTAATTTTAAATTTTTTTGCCTTCACGTGTGACAAGTATCAATTATTTTAATATATATTTAATATTATCAAAGCTGTGATCAATAAAAATATATCTCAAACTCAAAATTGAAAACTTTAAATTTTTTAGGCGGAGCTTCTAGACAATTTTTTTTTCTTAATTTTAATTTACTACTCTTTATTTTTCATTCTTCACGTAGATTTTTTTATTTATTTGCGTTTTGCGTCTTTTTTACAAAGTCTTGTATATCTCGAAGACAAATTTTATTGTGACGAGAAATAGACCTCGAATATTTATTCTATAAGTATGACCAAATTATAGTTGATGATATTTGTAAATGATGCACATATTGTATCAATGTAAATTGTTATAAAAAAAATTCTTAACACTATTCAGATTTTTCCATATTTTTATATTATACGATTTTGATATATATAAAATCATATTATCTAATTACAAATTGCCACTAGAAAAATAAAATAATTGAAAAAGTTAATATATAATGAAAGAAAAATTATAAAAATCTGAAAAAAATTACTTAGGATATTTCGTTTTCATTGACACTCAGAAAATTTTAAGACTTTTTTCAGATAAATTCTCTAAAAAAAAATTAAAATGACTAGAGATAAATTATTCAATTTAATTTTAATAGATTAAATTTTTTGATTTTAACGCGAATCTTTGACCGAAAGATAGTGATGATTTTAAATTATTCTCAAATTTTTATTGTACAAATTCAGAGTGTTTGCAACAGTAAAAAATGAAGCGAATTATTTGTGAGGCAAAATTTTTTTTTGGATTAAATTAAATTCTAATAGTTATTTTCACAAGCTAAAATTTTGTTTCAGTTTAAATAGTAATTGACAAATACAGTGTTGCGAATTTACGTTGAATCTTGAAAAATTCTTCTTTTTTTGTTTATTGTTCAATTATTTAAAACTTAACTTCAAATCCGATTTCATGTTCGTTGTTTGTATTTTTGCAAATTATTTATATTATTTAGAAATGAAAAATATCTTAATATTTTAAATTTTACTCAAAAATATCAAATTTTGAATTTGAAAAAAAAAAAAAATCGATTATTACATATATTCATTAAAATTAAATAAATAAATAAATTTTGCACGCATTTGAAATAGTTTTATTTGAAGTCTACTTAATTTAGTCTTTTTGAAAAATTTTTGTAATAACTAGAAATTGCATTTAATCTATCAATAAATAAAATATATAGGGCCGGATATTGTATCTTCTTTTGTTTGATTATAGGTCTAACAATATTTACTGTGTTAGAAATACTATCGTTTGAAATTTAAAAAAAGTAGAAAAAAATGGCAGGAAAATCGACTTTGAATTAGTCATTTAAGTTATTTAAAGAATTTGATTGTCCCTTATACTCATGCCACACGAGAAAGTAAAGTGGCGAATGCATTTAATGTAAATAAAATATACTATCAATTACTTTTTCTAAATTGCAGTACAATCAATGTTCTTAAATGGAAGATCCATTCACATAAATATTCTTGCACAAATTTGAAGAGCAACAAATGTTGTATTACAAAAAATTTAGAAGTAAAAAAAAAGAAATGTTTAAATGGCCGGAAGATAAGAGCGTGCGGCTTCAGATTTTTAAGAGAGACCTGTTAAAGTCTATTAAAGAGTCTCTTTGTTGTTATCTCTTTCAGACTATTTAGACTTTTCACCATTCCACTGTCTACTTTTCTGAGGTTCTTAATAATCATTTCTTAACGAATAAAGTACTTCTCTCTCTTTTTTTCTCTCTCGCTTTCAAATTATTCTATCTAGATTTGTTGCAGTGGAATGTATTTTAAAAAAATTGGTCTGCTACACTTCTTTTGCTATGTGAAAAAAAAATTGTTACTTCTACTTTTTAATTGTGCATCATAAAACTTGTGACAAAATTGTGATTTGATGGCAATTTGTCTTGTTTTTCCCCGCATTTCGGTTTTTATACTCGGTACGAGTGTTCGCTTTCTAGGCTGAAAATTAGAAAAAGAAAAAAGTCACATTAGGTCAATTAAAAAAGCATTCTCTTTAATTGGGTTGACATTCACGAGTATATCATCATTTTGAAAATGGTTTTATGATTTTTGTCAATTTGTGCATATAAAATGTACTTTATTGCCTGTTCATTTACTTAATCAAATTCAGTCGTCAGAAGAGAAAGCGAGCACGATGAATTTTCATGCTCTAATCTAAATATCTGATATATATTTTGAATCAGCATAAAGTGTCGTTTATGGTTTGCCATCATAAAATTCTTCGCTAATCTCAATCAATAAATTTTCTAAACTTCTTAAATTTTTTTAAAGGCTAGACATTAAGTAGTGATTTGAAGCAATGGTCTGAGTACATGATCATAGTAAGTTTTTTTAGTATGAGTCATAAGTATAAAGTTCTAATAAAACAAAAAAAGTTATAGTAATGTTTTTTTTTTAATCAACTCAACTTTGGCCTTTCTTGTATGATCAAAGAAAAAAATAGTTTTAAAAAGTTTCCCAAAATCTATTTGACAGAGAGTTTATCTTGATTATTAACCCAAAACATGTACAAGCCTATTAAGAAATGTTTATTTAAGTAGTTTGACCAAGGGTCAAACTATTTATTGGTTTAAACTTTTTACTATGAAGTTTACTACTAAATGGCACAAACTATAGTGTAAAAACAAACATTGTTCTCCTACACAGAGATTGGTCATAATTGGTCCTCTAATCAATCCAACATTGATCTATTGGTTCAAAAAATGGCTTTTCTATAATTCTATAAAAAAAGAGATTTTTTTTCTATAAAAGAACGCCTTTGTGTTTATGCAGACTTTGTGACTGCAATCAATTAAATTGAATTTGGTTAGTAATTCCTAACTGAATAGAAGAATACATGTTATGCATTTGAATGATTATTAAGACTTTTCGCCTCTTTTTCTGTCTCTAAACACTTTATCGGGCCGAAGTCTTTTGTCTATATGAAACTTGTCTATATGTCTAGTCATTTTACTCTTATTTTATCTCTCTAGGGATATTCACGCTGTCAAAACAACATATGAATAATCTAATTTAAACTAATCTTTTGATTATTGCTAATATTTATCTCCATACACTTAATAGGCCACCTTAGTGTTAGACATACTATCTAGATTTGCAATGATCGTTTGAACTATATTGAATGAATAATTATTCAAACCCACAGTTTAGACGAGCAAATTATTTTTTTATATGAAATCAATATAGGATTAACCTTTTAGAACTTTACTCATTTGCAAATATGGTTCTTTTTCGGGTTCTTTCTTTGTGTAACACATAATATCACAAAGAATCATTGCGAATGCCGACTCATTACCATATATATTCCCACTTATAGGTGATAATTATCAGTATTTGTGATTTTTCAATTGCATACAAATTTCTTGTGCAAATAACACCCTTTCGGATACAACAATTTGTTGTCTGCAAATCTGCCTTTAAGATTTTGCACGTGTGACTTGTATGATTTTAATGATTTCGGATGATAAAAATAAATTTAATATTTTTTAGTTTATATCGTAAATTTTCATTTGTAATATATAACATAAAAAAAAAACGATAAATTTCACAAATAATTCGATAATGCAAGTTTTAAAAAGAAGAATTAGACTTTTATTACGCAATTATTTTAAATTATGAAATTCATCAACTTAATTTTATATTACAATGAATTCGAATAATCTATTGATAAAAAATTTCAAGAAAAAATTTAACGGAGATTAGTTTTTTTAAAACATAAATAAATTTGAAACTGAGATCGTCTACTAATCAATTTATTTAGAATGGAAAAATTTTTTTTTTTTGAATTTAATTATTAATTATTTAAATTTACTAATTTTATCAATTAATATAATTTTGAGTTTGGATGTAATAATAATTTACGAATTTTTCAGTTGTGACAATGATTGCTTAAAAAGCGAACCAATATCTTTGAAACAAATTTATCAAAAAATTAAGAAAGAATGCAATAAATAATTCAATTTTAAATTTTTGTGAATAATATCTGTTTGAAAAAAATAAGACAATTTTGATAGTTTCAATAGACTAATCAAACAAAAATTGTCATT
Organism: Acarapis woodi; assembly: GCA_023170135.1. Classification (NCBI taxonomy): domain Eukaryota; kingdom Metazoa; phylum Arthropoda; class Arachnida; order Trombidiformes; family Tarsonemidae; genus Acarapis; species Acarapis woodi. The sequence goes on along the minus strand of BLXL01009994.1, from coordinate 6,621 downwards.
AAATATTCGAATTAATAAAAATCTTCGAAATATGTATCAGAAAACTTTGATGATTGAAAAGAGAATCAAATTCGATTTTTAGATTGAAAAAACTAATAATGACTAATAAGGTAACAAAATTCATTTTTTTTTTGTTTATTTGAAAATTTTATTAGGCCTAATTTTTATAATTTAATTTTTACAATGTCTGCTTCAAAATTCGCAATTTACACGGATATATTCCTATATTTTTAATCTCTGGTAAAATGTTTTACGGCTAATTTAACCTAGTTTTTATTTTTATAGTGAAAAAAAAGTAAAAAAAATTTATTGCCAAATATTGATTTTTATTGCTTTCAGGTAGTGTCTGGCCAAAAGACATAAATTTTGAAAAAAAAATTTCAAAAATTCATTTTTGTGCAATTTTTGTCAAAATCCCACAGAATCTAGGACTGAAACTAATGATTGAAGAGTCAGCTTTAGTTTATTAGTTTGTATAATTTTATTTATTTCTGGTTTCAGTCAATTCACGACATTTTTTTCAGTAAAATCTTTTAGAAAAAAAAACAATTATTTGCTATTATATTATGAAATTTGTATTCCCCAAAATATTCAATGCTTTAAATAGTGTACATAAATTTTAATATATTGGTAAAATTCATTTTCAGAGTGATTATATAATTCAAGAAACAATATAAATATTGTAAAGCATTTGTCTATTTTTTACTGAAGCGGTAAAAAGATAAACATATTACTTTTAAAAATTTTATCGTTTAAGCCTTTATTAATAATTTACATTTTAAAGAATAAAGTCCATAGAATAATGATTTATGACACGATCACACAAAAAGATCATATATTTAATCTCTTCAAAGAAAAAACACAATACTTAGAAGTTTCCTATATCCGATAGAAAATAATTTCAGCCCATTTTGATATACTAAAACAGGAATATCAAATTACAGTATATCGTCTTAATAAGATAATCTTACAAATATTTTAACTTGCATTTGAAACAAAATATAGTTGATTATATTAACATCCTTACTTGAATTGTTGATAGACATCTTTCAAAAATGTATTTTCAAATTATAGTCTTATAGTGAGAACACAAATGACCGGGAAAAAAAGTATATTTAAAATACATTTCAGACTGAATAAAACCTAAATAATAAGATATTATCAATGGGGAGCATTCATATACCAAAATTTATTTGTGTCTTGTCAAAATGTATCATTTTCCAGTATTTATAATATGATATACACCTAGTGGGTTCACAAATTGAATATATCTTTTAACATCTCGAATATATTTAAAAGTCTTATTTATAATTTGAAATTTAGATTTAAAAGTTTGACCTTAAACGATTCAATAATTACAATCTACCTGTTGAATCGATAACTCAAATTGAAGTTTCAAATCTTGAATGCATAAATCATATTTAATAAATTTTTTCAAATGTTTTTCAAACTTATTATTTTTACCTGTAATTAATTTGTCAGATTATCAAAACACATTTATCAAATAATATAAGCTTAGCAGACACCAAATTAAAATTCATTACACTATTAAATTATCAACGATTTTTTATCAATTTGTAAAATGTAAATAATTATATCGTCATTTGAAATAATTGATTATGTTTGTTTTTATTTTGGTAAATTGGCACTAAATTATATTAATTAGGCATTGGCTTGAAATTTTTATATCGATTTGTAAGTTACGATCGAAATTTTTTTATAATAATAGTTTCTAATTTGTATATTTCGAAAATTCTATTCACTCTCTAATATTTAGGCTTTTTGAGCGATTAATAGTTTAGAAGTCTTTAAGAAAAAAATTGAGTATTTTTTTTTATAATCGAGAGACAATATAAATAAAATATTGCGCAGAAAATTTTTACTATTGTTTTTGTAAGCAGAGAATAATCAATTTGTTATATTTGTACCAAATTCAAATAGTTTCATTTGGAATAATTATTAGGTACCACAAATCAAAAACAAATGAATATTCAATCTTATATATGTAGTTATAGACGATTGACATGTGATTCTGGTTAGAGTTGATATTGAAAGATTTTGATTGAGGAATATTAATATAGATTATTATATGCACCTTTTCATCAGCATATAAATTCTATTAATTTTATGAATTTATGTGAATTCATATTATTTAAATAATTGAACTTATACTTATTTTTTTATTTTGTACTTTGAAATTTTTAGTGAATGCTCATTTTAGCCTAAAATTATGTAAAAGAACCTAAAATGTCGGCTAAAATGAGCATTCACTAAAAATTTCAAAGTACAAAATAAATCTGAATTCGTCGTAAGCTATTAATTCTAATTCGTTATCATTTAAATCTTTTTTTCATTTAAGTTTAATTTGCATTTTTCAAACAAGCTTTGCTGATCACTATTCTATCGATTGTCCAGCATATTTTAGAAAATAATGCGCACTTTAATTTTAATTTTTCATTTTCAATATTTTATACAAATTAAATTCTAATACATCTGATGAAAAAATGATAATATGCATCAGACCAATATAACTGTTTTCGAAACAAGTTTTAAACTCGAAATTTTACATGACAAATTCCTAGATTTTTATATATAAATTTGAAATCTATTAAATCTATTCAATCTGATAAGCGAATTGAAAAACTGCAAAAAATTTAAAATCATTCAATTAGCATCATTAATACTAATTCGACAGAATTTCCATTCATCTATGAACTTGATCTATTTTGTTTGAAAAATTAGCATTTCATTTTAAAGATAAATTTACAATAAACATTTTCAAAATGTCATAAATTTTATATATTTCATAAATTGCTTTGAGTCGTAAGTTGTATTTATTTAGTTGATTTTTTTTTTAAGAATTATATTAATTTACAATTGATCGATTTTCTTTCATTGATTTAGTTTTGACTATTTTATTTTACTTATATTCGAATATTAGAGCAAGTGCATCCGTCTAGAGAATAGATAACAAAGCAATTCGATACTAAATGGAAATTTTTATTTAGAATTCAAAATTAAATACAAATACCTTTTTATAAGCTTTCAAATTTTGTCACTTGATAAATTAAAAAGAGATTTCTGAATTTTAATTATTGGACATTTATCAATAAAAATTTTGGTGTTATAATTATTCATTTGAACGTCGCTTTTAGCAAATTTTTCTTGTCTCAATTCGGTTTGAAATTTTATGAAAAAAAAATCGGCATAGATTCAAAACAAACATATTTATTAATTTACTTTGACATCGAATTTAAAAAAAAAATAATTACATTTACATTGTCAATACAAGGTCAAGCATGATTATGAATATAATTATTTTCTAAATATAACAAAATTAATAAATGCATTTAATACATTTTGGAAATCTATTATTGATATTATCTATTTATAATTTCATTATATAAGCTATCATTAACTATCCATAGGTTCGAAAAACAAAGAAAAATTAATTAATAATAGACAAAAAAAATTTTCAATTGATCAAGCAATTCAATATAAAATGCTCTGGAGACATTATTTGTAAATTAATTATGTACCATTAATATGTTGATTTCATAAATGAATAATTATTTTACATATGCCAAATTGATTCGAATTCAAACATTTATTCTATCATTGATACAGAAACAAGCCTATAAAAAGTAAGACAAAAGAAAAAGCCAATTAAGTAAAAAATTGAATCAGATCAAATGTGAATGTGTGGTCTTTTAGAAGTGTCATCTTTAAACCTGTCTCAAATACTGGCTTATGGATGTTAGCTCAAATTTTTTTTTTTTACATTTTTTAAAGATTACTGACAATTAATGCCCAATAAGTATAATTTTTCCACTTCCATTTGACAGTCGCAAAAGCATCATCTCGGTATGCTGATTTTTAAAAAAAAAAGAAAAAAAAATTTTAGGAAAAAAAAAATTTTAGGAAAAAGTGTGGGTTTATCAATCGAAAAAATCTTCTTTAATAAAATAAAAATATTAAAACAAGTCCAAAAAGCAAATGGTACATTCATGTTGCAAAGTTAACTTTCTCACCATCAGACAACCATTTTTGAGGTGACATTGCTATTGAAATGTTTGGAATTTTTTTACATTCAAAATTTTAATTTCTTCAGGATTAGTTTTAAAGACTGATTCGGTTGTTTGACATAAATGAGTGATACTCAATGAATATTACATTAAAGTATAAAATAGATTATGTTGGATTTAATTTAGTATTCTATTACAATGTATGCATGATGCTTAATAAATAAATTATTTGAAGTGATATCAAATTAAATGATACACTCTAATTAAAAACACCTTTCAAACATTGAATGATTTTGAAAGGCTTTTGCAAAAATAAATATCCAAAACATTATATCAATAATTCTATGCGAATCTACGAATAAACTAGGTCTAATTTAGCCAAGATATAGATAAGAGTTCACCGATCGAAATATTTTGGATTTTGAAAATTTATAATTTTTAAGAATCAATATCCTTCAAATCGAAATGCTTTTTCGTTTTATGAGAGAAACTATCAAAACATGTAGGTGTGAAATAAAAAAAGCTAATTGATTTTTTTGGGTTGAGTAGTTTAAGTTGCTAGATTTTTCTTAAATTTTTAACCGCCTCAAATTTTAATATTATTAGAAAAGCAATTTAGACTTGGATCTTTCAATTTAAAAAGATAGAGCTTAAAAATATAACTCGATATTATTAGACAAAATTATCGCAGTGAGTTATCTCGAGAATCGTTTTCTATTAAAAGTGCATGGAAATGAAATTTTTATAAAATAAAAAATTGTAATCTCATGAATACCTTAATTTATTTTTTTTACGATAAATTCACTCAGTATCAATTTTTAATTTTTCGATTATTTTCAGTTATTTTTACTTTGCAAATTCATGATATTATTAAGTTTATTTTGAAATTAAAATTCGTATTAAAACATTGTAAAAATTTATAGTTGAATAAAACATATTTTCAAAATATTTATTACAAAATTTAGATTAGCTAAGAATACTTGAATTTTCTTCACTTGAAAATATTTAAATCTAATTAGAGTTTAGTATTTATTAATAATAACTAAGTAATAGATATTTAATCGGTTATCTTTTTTAGCAGAGCATTTTTAAAATATGAATTCCAACATTCAATATTTTGTGACATTTATGGAAAAAAAATCGTTTCATCGATTGTGCTTTTAATATTAAGAGCACTGCAAACACAAATATTTTTATTTTAAAATTCAAAAACAAGATTTAATTTCGATTCAGAAAAATTTCAATTCCTGTTTCTGATTTTAATTTTAGAATTTTCAAAAACTAGAAGGCAAATTTCATGAAAATTCTCACTGAAAAATTTAAATTAATTAGAAAATATTTAATTAGAAATTTCGGTTTGAAATTATAACTTTTAAAATTCAGCAAAACAATGTAAAAGTCATTGTTTAGTTTATAGTTTCATAAAAAAATCTAAATTCGGTTTAAATAATATTAAATGAATAATTTATGTAAAAATGTTCAAATTTGACAGTTTTTACAAATTAAGAAAAAAACGTTTAATTTTTATTTTATATTAACTTGTTTAAATAAAATTTAGATCATTTTTTGATAACTTATTTTTTCGATGTGAAAAGTCATTTTTATTGTCGATGTTAAATAAATCGACAGTAATTAACTCTTCATTATCAATCTCGAAATGTTTCATTGTATGTATAAAATAAAATTTGGCCTTTTATTTTGACTTAGCAACTCTTAAAATTTAAATTAAATTGTAACTTTAGAAAAATTATATAATTTGTAATTTAATCATAAAGAATCACTGCTTAAAATTAGTATTCAAATTTAAGAAAGCTTATTTGTTCAAAAATAACCACAATAAAGGCCTGGAATCACAGTAAAATATTTGAATTGCAAAGTGATTAGAATTTTTTTTTTAATTGATCAAGAAAAATTTGTAGTTTCGACAACTGTTCACGAAAATTTTCAATTTTTTTAACTCGCCACTACTCATGAATAAAACATAGCTTTAATTATAAAAAATAAACTAAATTAATCATTTGTTTTTGTTTATAAATCATTCGATTCAATCTTATTATAACTGATCAGCTAAAAATATTTAGCGATAACACCTATATTACGAAAAAATTTGATGAAAATTAAATCAAAAAATTTATGAATTTGAATTGAAAATAGCTATTTTCAACTTCTGAAATCTACTCAACTTGAATCTGTCACAAAATTTTTGCTACAATTTTTTTTTCAAACACTAAAAAATCTCTAGACTTTTAAAAAAAAATTTTTTTTAATAAAAGAGAGATCGGACATCTATGATTTTGAAATCAAATATCATTTTGCAAAAAATTTAAAATTCTATTTTTAACATAACTATTGGTCTGCCATCTTCAATTCGAAAATCATAATATGAGAAAATTTAAATATTAAGCGGTAATTTCTTTTTTAATTTGAGCTTTATTTAATTTTAATTGGTTTTGTAATATTTTTACTTTAGACGATTTTATCTTGAAATCAAATTAGCTGAAGCAACTTTTTTTTAGAATTACCTTATTAATAAAATTTTTGAATACATACTGTTGAAAAATTTGACAAATAACCATTATATTCGATTATAATCACG
>BLXL01009993.1:0-41176 GCA_023170135.1 Acarapis woodi | reverse complement strand
AGAATTCTAACGTTATTAACCAATTTGATTGAGTGCAGTTTGGTGTAAATACGCCCATAAAATTTTGCTGCTTTTTTTTTCTAAATCTTTCTGAAAATTCACTTCATAAAAAAAGAACATAGTTCAGCTTTAAATGATAAAATTAAAAACTTCAATAAATTATAAAAGGTATGATTATTAATAATTTAAACTTTCATAGTTTAAATAAATGAAATTTAAAAAGGTAATAAATATATTTAAAAATTTGATAAAAATTTTTAATTTGAAATCTAAGACACATTTCTATTAAATAGAATTTTTTTATAAATTTTGAAATTCAAAGCATTACTCTAAAAATATTGATAAAAGCTAAATTACATCAACGTTTATAATTTAATTCCAGGAATTTCAGAATTTTTTAACTTTAAAACGAATTTTACTGCGTTGCTTTTTAAGATTACATTAATTCAAGTATTTGAATTTCAAAGTTTTTTTTTCTAATTATTTTTTTAGTATTGTTTTTTTTTTTGTATTTCTTCTTCAAATTTTAAAACTGATTTTTTGATTCAATTTTATTTCATGCATTTTTTTTAATCTTCAATCAATAATTTTTGACACACATATTACTTTATTCAAAATTTTATAGTTAATTAACAATTGAATTATATGAAAAAATTTTATTGATTAATTTAACTAAAATCTAGAATTTCAATGTTTGAGAATTAAAAAATTCATTTCAATCAAAAAAAAGAAAGTTTCTTAATTTTATCTAATGCCTGTTTTATTTAAAATTCATTCGACGAAAAATGTTTATTCTAAATGAATAAGATTAATTTGAATCATTACAATTAGTGTTACAATCATTCAAGAATATGCAGACAAATTCAATTAATTATTGTTAAAAACTAAAAATTTTGATTTTTGTTGATATTCAATTATAGTAGATGTACAATTCATATTATAAATTTTGAAGCATTTGCCCCAAAATGTTTTTTGTCTCTAAATTGAACAAATTGTCGGTAAAAATCATTAGATGAAAGGTAAAAAAAGAAATTTGAAAAAAAAACGGAAAAAAAAAATTTTTTTTTTTAATAAATTATTTGATTTTTTGCGTTTGAATTTGGTAAATAGAAAATAATTTGCAAGGTCTTAATATTTAAAATGCATAATAACTTGTAATTTTGAGCTGAGCATCTCTCAAATGCATGAAACTTTGATTAATCTTTGATGTACATATCAGCAATTTTAAAAATCAATTTATTTCAAGTGGAAAAACACTTGGTAAATAAGAAGAACCGATTAAATTCTGAATATTATTATATTATGATTTTATTATAAGATTTGGCATCTCAAATTCGATTTTTTGACTCAAATTTAATGAAATTAAAGAATAAATAAATTTTGTGACCATATATATTATAATGAATTTTCAAGAATAATTTTTTAACTATTTTTCAGAATTACAATAAAAAAAAAAATTTATAGTCGTAAAAATTTTTCAAAGTGCTCATTATTTTATAATAAAATTTAATTTTTTGCATCCTAAAAGCATAAGTAACATATGTAGGGTGAAAAAAGAAACTAATCGTATAGTTGGTTTTTTGTATTAAAAATATGATAAAAAAAATGATGATTACTTAATTTCAAAATATAAAAATGAATACAACAATTAATGTCTTTATCTTATTCGTTTTTAAATTTTATATTCTAAAAATAATTTTCTTGATTGTGTAATAAAATTTTTGCGAAATTTATAACAGATAAACTTTTTGTTCCCAATTTTTATAATCTTTAATTTATTTTTCCGTTTTTTTTATTGTGTTAATCAGAAACATAAATAGTTAATCGTTATAAATTATTATTGCGAATATTTGACATTTTTAATCTATTTTTATTATTACAAGAATTGAGAATTTATTTTTATAATTTTTGCAGAGATTTTTAAATTTAATGACAATAATTATATTAATTAAAAACTTGAAAATTTGACAAACGATTCTCGATCAATTTAAAATCATTTAAAATTTTGATAAAGGATAAATATAATTGATTATAGAAATTAAAGTGATAGAATGTAAATGGTGCATGCACATATGAAATATATAAACATATAATAAATAAATATTTGTAAATATGTATTTAGATTTCTTATGTTACAGATTAAAGTATTTTGAATAAGCATTTATTAAATTGATCATAAAACAATTTTAAATCTTTGAAAATTCTATTCAATTCTATTTATAGAAATAGTGTTTTTTTCATCAACAGAAACAATTGAAATTAATTTAAAAATTTTTTTGGCTTTTATTTAACGTAGTTTACTTTGAATTGAAATATTTTAAAAACTTTATAGCTTGTTTTTTTAGTTGATCAAGGTTAGGCACTAACATAGTAATTTTTCAATAGTTTATTGAAATCGATATAAAATTATTTAAAGAATTAAAGAATTTGTTCTTCAAACTTTTCATTAAGCTTTCACATAAAAAATGTGTTTTTTTTATTGTAAAAATTCTAATCAATTTTTCGAGAATAATAATGACTCTATAACTGTAATTATTTCATAAATTGTAATCATAATAAAAATATTGAACTTTGAAATATAAATTTTGGTGCAGGAAGTTGAAAAGAAAATTGAATAAATATCTAAATGAAAAATTTTAGAAGCTATCTTTGAGTTTAAAGGTCTTTTAATTCATAATATTCATTATTGTTTGATTAATAAATTTGAAAATTCTTGTTTTAATAAGTTCAAATAACCAAAAATTTTAATTTAATTTTATGATTGAAACGCTTCAAAAATATAGAAAATTTTGTATTATAGAAATGACATTATCGTTTGTTACAACGTTGTAAATATTATATACCAAAAACTTGAGCGAATTTAAATAAATATTTTTGCAATCAAAGATTTTAACAGAATGTTTGCATTCTATAACTTTAATAAAAAAACTAAACATAGTTTTTATGTTTCATGTGCATTCGAACAGATGTGGTGTGAATTGGCAAGATGATCATATCACGCTAGATTGCGATGAATGTGGTGACTTTGCTCTCTCAAGACCATGTATGCAATGTGACGGTAAATGTAATTCGATTTGGCGTAGAAATTTAGCCTTGGTAAGTTGTTTCAAAGAAAAATTATAGACTATTTTACTTGATCTGACGAGTGCCGATCAGCATATGAGAAAAAAAATTTTATTGAATTAATTTTAATTTTTTTAAGACGTCCCGAATAAAAACATTTTAATTAACTTGGACATTAAAGGTAGCTTTTTCAGCTAATATAACTTTTTGAAACAAATAATCAGATATGATTTTAAACTTTAAATCACGATTTTTATTTAATATCGTACAAAAAAATGAAATAAGATTAAAATGGGTTAATTTTGAGGAAATTATTTTATAGAGTAAGAGAAAGACTGATAAATTATTTCAAAATATATAAAAAGTACGTCAACAAATTTAAATTATAATTATTCAAACATTAGGTTTTAAATAATCTGGAGCAATCATGAGCACTAGTCCACATATATGGTTTTAACCGAGAATATGATTTGCTTTTAATAATTATTCGGCCAATTATATATAAGTGTGCGATTTTTATGCACTCTTTTTAAAAATAAAGATTTAAATAGCAAACTGAAACATTTTTTTAGATTCTAATTACGCAAATATGTAATGATTCCAAACTAGTAATGCTTAATTTTTCGAATTCGCTTTCAGATTCGTTTTTTAAATAATTTAAATCACAAAAATTATTTCATTATAATTGCTAAAATCTAACAAAATAAAAATTGATAATTTAAAAGAAAAAAAAAATTATCTACTCATAACTAGACTTGCCGATTCTTTGAAGTTTTTTCAAACTAAAATTTAAATTTTTTAATTTTCATAAAAAAAGTATTTTGAAATTGAATTTCAAAATAAGAAAAAATTTATTTGTTCGAATTCGTCAACAAAAAAGACAACAAAGTATCACACATATTTTTTATCAAACTATTAATTGATAGCAAATTAAATTAAATAGCATTATAATTATATATAAATATTAATTATACCAAATTTATTTAAAAATACAAATCTAAAATTAAAAACGAAAAAATATAAAATTCTAAAATATTTCCACGACATAGTGAAAATCTTAATTGAATATAAATTTGTGTCGATTTTTGTTGTTGGTAAAAATAAAAAAATTTATAATTCATAAATTTATTTAAATTTGTATAAACTGCTTTTAAATTGTTTCTTTTTTCTTATTACAGACTCACGAAAAGCAGCGAGCATGTTGGGATGGATCATGTAAACTGAACAACAATGATGCGTCTAGAAATTCGTGTATTCTCGCATCAAAAGTGAATAAAAATTCTCAAATATCGAATTTGAATAGCGCGACTTCATTTATACAAACTGGCCTTAAAGTTTCATAAATTTTTCAATTTCCTTTGCAGATAAAAAACACTTCACTGTACATTTTCACGCTTGTTCTGACGTGCCATTTGTCTCATCTGCAGATCAACGCATTTAAAATAAATCACCTTTATTAACCAATTTTCAAATTTTAGAATTTTTTTCTTCTAATTTTTTTTCTCAACTTTAAAATTAAAAATAATCAAGAATTTTTTTCTATTTTTTCACATATTTTGTTGAAAATTTAATTTTTTAAATCTCAGACAACAATAATTACACAAAATTTGCTAATAAAATATTGATATAAAATCATATTGTTATAAAATACTGACAAATATTTTATTTTGCGACAAGCTTCATTAAATCAAGATGATGTTTTAATTTTATTTATTGTTTTATCGTAAAATTTTTTCATGAAATTTCTTAAATCTCAAAATGAAAAATTAGACATTTATTTATTTGAATATAACGTTTTATTTTTTCCGTAAAATCACTTTTTCGTACATTTGATGGCTACAACTTTTAAATTTTTCAGATTTTAAGTGTAAGACAATGTTACTAGTGATTTCTGTGATAGCTCTCATTTTTTTAAATAAACAACTAATATATCAAACATATGGCCAGCGACATCGCTACAAGGTTCAAAAATAAATTAACATTTTAAATATGAGTGAATAAATTGGCTATTCGAATTTAATTATATTTAGATGTAAAATTTAAAAAAAAAAAAAAATTTTTTATATATGAATAAAATTAATCAATAAGCATAGTTGTTCCAATAATTTGTATGAGTTATTTAATAAATGTGCCTGTTTATTCGATGAAAAAAAATGATTTTATTTCAAAAATTCATGTGAAATAATTTAAATATCATTGATAATAATAAAATCTAATGACAAATTCATTATAAAAAATCAAGTCTCTATTGGTTAATAAATTAAAAATTCCTGTTTTTAGATAATATAATGTTTTTGATAATTCATTTTTATATTGATCAATTTTTATTGCTTGTTGTTCAATATTATTTTTTGAAATAAATATTATGCATTCAAAATTTTCTTCGTAAAAAAATATCACTTACCTGCTTTGTTTTTACACTGCTAAAAATGACATACAATAAACTTATGATAAAAAACCTTTTAATGAGTTTATCAAATAATTGAAGCTATGCTCAGCTTAATGTCATCAAAGAATCTAATTATTTAATAAGTTAACTGTTCGAATTTAGCGCCTGAAATTATATTTGTATTAAAAAAGTTTTTGTTTTTAAGTCTTGTAGTTCTAGTTTGAGTATTTGATTGTTTTGATAAAAATAAATGTGATTCAGCGCAAATGAATTAGGAAAAATGTAAACATTTCAATTTATTTAATAACATTTGTAAATAAATCACTTACAATATAATTAGCTGCAATATAACTAAAATAAAATAAACTTTGATTAGAATTCAAAACTAAGCTCTTTTTATAAATTTAATTACCTGTGTGTGTTTATGAATCAGAAATCAAAAATATTGGAATCGAATAATTTACATTCACTTTCATTGGTTTATTAAATAACTAAATCAGATTTCAAAGTATGAAAAATGGAAACGTACGCAAATATGAAAATAAATCGACGTTTCATTTAAATATTCATCAACAAGCAACCAAATCATGGACAAAAAGAATTATTAATTGTATATACAACGAAATGCCCAAATTATCATTACAAAACACAACCATTGGTGATGCAGATAATGAATCAGAAAATGATGAGGTACCTATGATCACGGTAAATAGTCCATCATCACCCAATGTGTCCACTGAATTCAGTTCAACAAGGTAAGTGTGCACTTTTTGAAAATCAATTAGCGAATTGATGCCATAGTAAAAGATCTCTAGTTCGTTTTTTTAAATTTTGCCAATTCTTAACAATTTTTGCTCGATTTACTAAGCGACAGCAATGAAACTCATTTAGTTACAATAACACGATTAAATGAGAAAAGTGGACTTGGGAATGTGATACGTAAATTACGAACTGGATTTAAAAGAGAAGATGAAGATCTGACTAGATTTTGGATGCCTGATAATAATTCTAAGGTAAACTTTAATTTGTAATTATCTAAAAAAGTATACAATTGCTTTTTTTTTTTCAAACAAAAGGAATGTTATGAATGTAATTTTAAATTCAGTACGATAAGAAGACGACATCATTGCAGGTAAGTTTATCGAAGATAAATAGATACTTAATTATTTGGTGATTGTTTTGAAAAAAAAATTACTCATTTTTATATTTTAGAATTTGTGGCCAAATATTTTGTAGTCGTTGTTGTTCAAGGAAGATCGATGGCGATAAAGTTGGCTATGCAGCTAATAGCAAAGTACGATCTTGTAATTATTGTTTTAATACAGTAAACAATTGTGTTAAACCAAATACTCAATTGACACCAGCCCAACAACAATTCAGAAATCAAGAATCGATTGAAATAACTGATTTGGAGAATAGACTATCAATGGCGACAACCCCAAATCAATTACCAAAAGTATTTCACGATTTATTTGGTGGTGAGATAAGTACAGGTAACGAAATGAATTTTTTCCGTTCACCTAGACGTAGTGTAGATGAATCAGCCAGTGTGCGGCGTCATTCTATTAAAAAACAAGACAACAAATTGCAAAGTACACCAAATTTTGTTGATGAAATTGCAATAAAAGATCAAATTGATAAGCGTAAGAAGCAATTATTTATTTCAAGTGAAGAAAATCCATTCGAACCATCCTGGGTTAAAGAGATTGATCAGAAAGAGGGTAGCTCTTTTGACATTCTCAATTCCGAGACTGAATCAATTGAACTAGTTTTAAATTTAGAAGAAGATTCTAATGTAGAAGGTGGCGTCAAAAACAAGTTCAATGATCCTAATTGCAAAAAAAATCTACCCATCGCTTTTAAAGAATCCAAAGAGCAAGCGGATTTATCAAACGAACAAATGAAAGCAGATACGATTGATAATCATATTAAAATTTCAACTACAAGTAATAGTTTACTTACATTCTATTCAGATGAACAGCTAAACGATGATCTAATTAACACAATTTCACAAGTTTTTAATCAAGAAGAGTCAAGTGGAAGATTTGAACAAGACAAAAACATAAGACATCAATTTGATCATATTTACAATAAATTTTTTGAAAAACTTGCACTTCAAATGCTTAGAAAAGAAAAATTAGGATCAAGTTGGTTTGCGATACTTAAAGAAATAGTTATTAAAGTTACAAATACGGTTAGGCCGAATCCGGATATTCTCGAAGAAATGGATATAAGAAAACATGTAAAAATTAAAACAATCACAGGAGGAAATAAACAAGATTCTCGCATTATAAACGGTGTTGTCTTCACAAAACAAGTTGCTCATCGTAAAATGAAAAAAGAAATTGAAAATCCAAAAATACTATTATTTGCCTGTCCGATTGTGTTTCAGCAAAGAAAATTATTTCAAAAGTTTTTAACTCTTGAGAAATTATTTTTAGAAGAAAATAATTATCTTGAAAATTTAATTGAAAAGATTTCTTTATTTAAACCAAATATAATAATTGTGGATAAAATAGTGTCAATTAAAGCCCAAGAATTACTATGTAAAAAAAAGATCACTGTTGTATACAACGTGAAGCCGAATATTCTCTACAAAATATCTCGTTTGACAGGTGGTGAAATCGTAGATTCGATCGATGCACAAATAAATTATCCTAAATTTGGTGAATGTGATTCATTTTATTTGAAAACATTTAACAATAATCAGACTTTGATGTTTTTTGACGGTTGTAAACCTGATTCTGGTTGTACAATACTACTTCGAGGTTCTATATTCAAGAGTGAATTGAAAAAGGTAAAAAAAATATTACGATTTCTTATATTTTGTGATTACAACTGGAAATACGAAAAAGAATTCTTGATTAGTTCATCAGCATGCCTTACAACAACAACTCTTAATGATTTTGAACAATATTATGGACAGAATCAAAGGCATAAAGACGAAAATAAAAAAAGCCATGAACATTCACAAGAGAGCAAAGAGATTTTTCTAACTCAATTGAATATTAGTAAAAATCAAGATCCTTTAATGAATAATGGTGATAGTGGAAACATCTGCAACACAAATGTCAATGGACTCGAAACTACAATTCATCAGCGTCATTCTTACAAAGAAAACAAAGAAAATTTAATCAATATGTGTAACTTTATCAATAATTGGATACTTAGTATATCTCCTTTTATTTATTATAAATTGCCTTATCTATTAACTAGGGAATCTGAAAAGTGTTTAATTAAGCCTTACGTATCATGTAAGAATCTATTTAATTCAAACATATTTCAAGAGTATGTAAATTCAAACAAAATATGTCTCACAGTTGATGATGCACCCTACAAAAAAGAAGAAAGTTTTCATGAATTGAAGAAAAATGAAATTCATCCATTTTTAATTATGGATTTAAAATGTGGGGTTAACAGTGAAAAAGCACAAACTTTGCGCGCCTTGTATAGATCAAGTGATCTAATTAAGCTTGATAATCGAACTTTTATACAAACATTTGAAGAGGATGAATCTGGAGAAACAACTCCAGATCCATTCAATATACTTATTCACCAATTGCTTCCTATACTCTACTGTAGCTATTCGTTAAACACTACTCAAAATCCTTTTTGCATTCAACCAATTATCATGCAAATGGAATTCTATGTTGATCATGATTTTTCACTTGGAAATTATCTACGTTTGTACTGTTTCACGAAGAGTATTAAGTGTAATTGTGGCGATTCAAACATTGAACATATAAGTAAATTTTCACATACATATGGTTCAATTTATGTAAGATGTAAAGAATTAGTTAAGACAATAAAACGACCCAATTCAGATGATATAATTACATGGTCATGGTGTCAAATATGTAAAAATTCTAGTCAATCTAAAATTTTGAACAAAGACGCTCTTAGTCTTTCATTTGGCAAGTTTTTGCAGCTAAAAATTTACGGAAATCATTTTAGAAGATTAAATTGCGAACAATCATGCTTAAATCATTCATTGTTTCATGATCATTTTCAGTACTTTGCATATCAAAATATGGTTGCATCTTTCAAATACTATCCAGTGATACTCCGAGAAATTGTTCTGCCTTGCTTTAAGCTGAATCTCAAAATTGAAATATCAACCATTTCTAATCTGCAAGCTGAATTACAAGATATTCATAGAATAGGCTTTGACATTATGTCCAGCATATTTGAACAAATTTGTGCATATCAAGCTGAAAGTGATCATGATAACGATTTGCAATTCAAATTGCTTTTTGCTGCAGAGGTTGAAAATCGATTTAAACTAAAGGCTAAACTAGACGAAATACGTGATTTGATCGAAAGTGAACAACCTAAGACTCCACATTTTAGGTTAGCTATTATGAACAAAATTGTTTTATTAAAACAAATGATTTCTTCCTTTGTTACCACTTGGAACTTTAAATTAAATGAGTATGAAACAAATCGTAAAAAAGAAGATCGTTTATCTGCAGTTGTTCGAAATACTAAGTTTCCAAGACTCCATAGTGTTGATGTTGATCAGTCTAGTTCACAAATAAATACTAAATCAAACAATGTTAGACCTATTTATTCATACAATCAACAAAATTCAGATCACCATTCAATGAGCAAAGAAATCTTAGAATCTTCTATTTTGAATCCAAATTCAAATGAATGTGCTACAATCACCAATGATAATTTGAGTGAATCAAAACGAGAAGATGATCAAATTTCGAAATTAAGTATTACAAAAACAAATTTACTAAACAGTTCTAGAATCAGTTCATTTACGAATTCAAAAGAGAATGTTAGTTTGATTTCACAAAATGAAAATAAAAAAGCATGTTTAATGAAATCAGATCAACCAGATGTACAAAATATAATAGATAAACTAGAATTGATGGAAAATTTGGGTAGTAGAGAATCAATATCAAGCATTGTATTTGGCTCTACACCAGGAATAAAAGCAGGTCTAGGTAATGAAATTGTTTTAGATGATGAAAACAATAAAGAGAATTATGAGGTCGTACACTGTCAACCAGATCAAATACTTAATGTCGAAGAGGATCAATTAGATACACTAATAGATCAGCAACAAACAAAAGAAGATACTGGAGTAAAAAACCGAATTACTTCAACAAAATTAGAATCAAAATTAAATAATTTACAAGTACAATCACAAGCAATCAGTATGTTGCGAAATCAATCTGTCGCCAGTCAAAAGAAAGAGCCAATTAGACAATCTGTCAAGTTGTTAATCAATAATTTTCTGTCCAATTCAAATGCTTTAATAATACCAGATCCATTTCTCGCTTCTCAACATTATCAACTTGTAATGCGTGAAAAATTGCCCATCGTGCTTGAAGACAACGACGTTGGATCGATAATCGCTTATTCGTTAACCACACAAGATTATGAACGTAAATTGCATGAAATTCTCCCCAATCTGTCTTTACAACAAAAAGCTAAATTTAATTTACAAACTGGTAACACAAGCACGGTTAGCGGTTCCCAAACGGAATCAGTAATAAATCAAAAGGAAAATGTTAACTTTAATGCACAAGATATATCTAATTCACCTCTTTCCACTTCACTCAATACAAATAATTTGAGAGAAATTCAGATGAACGATAATATTGATGTCCAATTTAACGATTCTACTACAAATTATTACTGTTGCATCCACTTCGCATCACAATTTCGGAAGCTACGATCTGAAATAATAACTACTACATGTATGAACAATCCAACAACAAATCACTTATCTTTAAACAGTTTACAAGAAAGTTTACCAAATCAAGATCAAATTTCTTCGCAATCAGATGAAAATGCATTTCATTTTGATATAGAAGAAATCTACATTAGATCAATTTCACAAACAATTGAATGGGTTGCAAAAGGTAGTTTCATCAAAATTTTTCCTTTCCATGTAAAATCACAATAACGAAAATTTTTTTTCATAAGATCGTGAAAATTTTGATCAAATTTTTTTTTTCTTTTGTTGTTGTTAATATAAATCTAGGGGGGAAATCTAAAGCAACATTTAGCAAAACATTAAATGATCGATTTGTGATTAAAGTTGTTCGTAAAACCGATATACAACAATTCACTCAGATTGCGAATTCATACTTTGACTACATAAATCGAAATATACTAGAATGCAAACCAACATTATTAGCCAAAATCATCGGTGTGTATAGTGTAAGTTGGAAAAATAATGTCAATAATACGTCAATGAAAAAATACGTGTTGATAATGGAAAACGTATTTTTTGGACGCAAAATAAAACAAAAATTTGATTTAAAAGGCAGTGAAAAGAATCGTCTTGCCACAACAAAAACCTCTGATGACGTGCTTCTAGATGAAAATCTGACAAAGATTATTCGTGATAATCCTTTTTACATACGTAATCATTCAAAGCAAGTTTTACAAGAAGCGATCGATAATGATTCGAAGTTTTTATGCGAACTTAATGTTATTGATTACTCACTTTTGGTTGGAATAGATGAAGAACGTAAAGAATTAGTGGTTGCAATTATTGATTATATTCAAACGTATACTGGAATCAAGAAGCTTGAAACTGTTATTAAATCGATGGGTAAAGTGATGCCGACTGTAATTGATCCGCAAAGCTACATGGCTCGATTTCAGAGCAAAATGGATCAATATTTTCAGTGTTTGCCTGATCAATGGTACAATATAGATACAATTTAGATTTTAGTAATTACTGAAATTTTTGTTTCTAAAAAATTAAAAATTCTAAGAAATAAATATTATTTTTGTACTATTTATGATTTAAACAAGTCTTTTATAGAGAACTGATTTATTCAACAAATAATTATTTTTGAAAAAATTTTTAGTGTATAAATTTTTTTGTAAAAATAATGATTACAATTATTTAATATATCATAAAAATGGTACGTTTTTCTTTATTTTGAAATTAGAAAAACTACAAATTATTCTGATTTAGCTTTTAGATTTAAACTTGATCTGAAATTTATGATAAATTTATAGAAAATTTATTAATTTTCTTAATAAATATTTAACAAATAAGAAAAATATATTTGTTTTATCTGTTCGATTTATAAATTGAAATTCAATTCAATAAAGTCTTATAAAAAATAATTTTTTTTATTTGATATAATATAATATAATTTAATATAGTTTAGATTTTTCTATTTGTTTTAATACTTAAATAGGTTTAAACTAATATATTAATTCTTGAATTCATTGGAGTTTTAATGCAAAAAAGTGTTTATTGAAAATCATTGAATTTAAATAATGTAGAAACTAAATTTGAATCTACTGAATTGCTTTAAGACTTGTGGGGAAGTGTAAAATGATCGATTTGAAAATTCAGAAAGAATCATATGAACTAAGATATAAACTTGCTAATATCTTTATCACAACGGTGAATGAACAAATAATTTATTAAAAAAAAAAGGAAATAATAAAGAAAAAAAAAAGAAATCCTTTAAGTTTCTAAATTTATTTGAAATTAAATAGATAATCGATGAATTTCTTTTGCATTTTTAATTTTGAGATTTTTTTTTTTTAAATTTAAGATTTATGATACTATTTTAGTGAAAATTTATAGCTAGTTTTCTTTTCAAATTCGAAAAAATGAAAAATGCGCGCTTTTATTGCCAATATTTGCTGGGAGCGCTATCTGAGTGATAAGTAAAAAAGTTAACGAATTTTGAGCCAAAATTCATCAAATGTTTTTTTTTTGTATTTTAATTTTTGGATTTGTTTTTTATTTATTTTGTATTATGATTTTAATTATTAATTTTTAAATTGAAAATAAATGATTGAAAATAATTAAATGACAAATGGATTGGCTTGAAAGCAAGTAAACCAGTGTTCTATAGTGATAATGCGATTAATAAGATCTTGAATCATCAATTGTACAGATCGAAAATCAAATTTATGCAAGATGGTCGAAAAACCAGAGTATCAAGAGGTAATTATAAAAATTTATAGTTCATTTGACTTTTTTTAGGTCAATTTTTTTTATTCATTAAATGAGGAAAAAGTTGTGATTTTAGTTTGTATGTGTGATTCACGAGTTTATACATATATAAAATCAATTTATTACATTTTTTTTTTAATTCAATATTCAAACCACTGAATTTCTTAATTTACTTCTAGGATTTAAATGTAAATAATGAATTATTCAAAGGTGTTAGCTTCTGTCTGTGTGATGATATCAATGATTTCGAAAATGTAAGTAATTTTAGTTTACAATTCATAATTCAATATTCATTGAAACAAAAATTCAACATTTTTTTTTCTCATAAAAAAGGTAAAAAGAATACTTCTTGATAAGGGTGGTAAACATGTAAATTATTTATCTGATTATGTCACTCATCTTATTGCCGATAACCCAGATCATCCAAATGTACTTGATGCAATTGATATCTATGACAAAGTAGCAGTAACGGTAAGTAAAATTTTTAAATATAAATATGATTTTTTTCGAAAAACTCATTTTTTTTTCTCAATATTATTTAACTTTATAGAGCCAATGGGTGAAATTAAGTGAAAAAGCAAATATTTTACTACCTCTTGGTCCATTCTACACAGATCGAAAAAGTAAAATATTTGATAAATTAATTGTATCAATAAGTAGCAATCTAAATAAAGAAGATAGATCAAAATTATGGGCTATGCTAACTTACTATGGTGGTGAGTATCAATTGAATCTGAGCGAAAAATGTACACATCTAGTGACAAGTAAATGTAACGGTAAAAAATATGATAAGGCGTGTAATATGTCGAATTTAAAAATAGTATCACCGGATTGGATAATAGATTCAATCAAACAAGGTAAACGATGTGACGAAAATGTGTATCATCCGAAATATCTTTTGACACCTGAATATTTGCAAAAAAAACAAGAACGGGAAGAGAAATTGAGATTAGAAGAGGAACATAAAAAGAAAGAAGAAGAGTTTCGCCGAGCTGAAGATATGCGTAAAAGAGCAGAAGAAGAAAGACGAAGGGCTGATGAGAAAAGACGAATCGAAGAAGATCGTAAAAAATTAATGGAAGAAGAACGTAAAAAAAGAGAAGAGCTGAAAAAAAATTCCGCGACTAATCTAGTACAAAATAAATTATCAAATGTAAATATTTCATCCAACTCATCAACTACCGTACCCGTAATGTCTACTCAACCGAACTCTATTAATGTGCCTACTACTCAATTAACTTTGAGAACAGTTTCTTTACCATCATCTACTATTGTGTCGAATATCTCGCCATCTAATCAACAAACAACTACAGCTACTATTACTTCTCCTATCAAACAAGTTCAGACACAAAAAATCAAATTTGTTTTACCAAATCAAACAATGACACGAATTCCTCAAAATACTGCTGTTCAAATTAGACCATCAAATGTTTCGAGCACTGATCAACAAAATACAAATTTGCAAAATCCTCAACAAAAACAAATCAAAGCTCGTATAATTGCACCACAACAACAGCAACAAAATACTTCAATAAGCGTTCAACCTCAACAAACTGCAATTTATACAACAGCTGATCAAACAATAGTTAATCAACAACAACCAATTCAATATCAACAAGTAACAACAGCACAAATGAATACTATTCAAAAACCTGTGATGAACAACACACCTAATCAACCCCAACAAATTCAACAACAACAACAACAACAATCTTCTACCAATCAATCTCAATTGATCAGAACAGGTGATCAAATAAATACTCCTCGTCAACAAGTTTATTTAGCTGTTCAACAACCACAGTTGCAGTATAGACCGAATCAGCAATTTAATTTTATTCAAATTCGCCAGCAACAATTCACTAATTTGCCTGTTCAGCAACAACAACAAATTGCCCCAAGTCAGCAAAATCAACAACAAATTAGAGGTCAACAGCAACAAATTCAGTCGATTCAAAATCAACAACCTCAACTAATCCAGCAACAGCAAATTTTATCATCGAGCAATAATATAAAGTTGAATAAGACATCCGATCAACAGTCGAATGTGCAATCTAATAATACAGTTCAAAAGTCAACTAATATCATTTTGCAACAAAGAGTACAGCCTCCAGTTCAAATGCAAGCACAGCAAACAAATCAAACAAATCAACATCAGACAACTAGTATGCAAACTACCACTAATATTCAACCGATGATTATACAACAACAGACAAATACCCAAATGACAGGTAACACAACACAAATAGGTCCGTTTATACAAATTCAACGTAATCCTGTACAAGGCCAAATTAATCAGCAACAAATCATTAGAAGTCAAAATCCACCCCAACAGATTATCTTTCACCAACCTGCTAATAATAATAATTTGCAGCAAAATGGACCTAGACAAACCACTCAACTTCAAACTATTCCTCAGGTAAATTTATTTTAAAATTATTTCATTTTTTTTTAATTTGTTTCTTTTTATTTAATAACTTAATCTAATCTTTTAACTAATATTACTTTCAATTCTTACTAATTTTAATTTTCTGCTATATTTTATTTCTTTCACATTTCTTAACCACTTTCATCTAATATATATTAATAAAATAAATAGAACGCTACAATTCATTGGACTGCTTTATCCTTTAGACAAGTTTGTTAATTTTTTAAATCGATATTTTTAATTCTTAATTTCACATGTAAATTTTAGAAAAAAAATTTGGATTAACAATTTTTTCTTTCATTCACGAATTTTAGGGAGCAATATTTCAGCAGTCACCTAATCAGAATCAAATACAAAGGGTGCAACAGTTAAGAATGCCACAAAATATTCAACAATCTGTTGGCCAAAACCAGCAAGTCAAATTGACAACAGTATCACCAATACATGGACAACAAACTTCTAATCAAGCAAATCTCAATCAACAAGCTCAAGTGACTCAAATAAAACCACAACGCTTTCTTATAAAATCACCACAATACATTCAGCAACAAACAACTCCAACATCTATGGTCACCATAAAAGCCCCGATTCAACAAAGTCAAACTCGAATAAGTCAACAAAGTATGCAACAACAACAACAACAACAACAACAGCAGCAACAGAAACTGGTCACTAGCATAAATCAAAATCAATTGACTGGCCAAATTTCGCCTCAAATTAATAAATCACAAATAAGTAACAAATTTCAAACGAATCAATCTAATGCTAATCAAATTCGTAATCAGTGGACTACTGATCAGGCTCAACAACAGATTATGCGTCCAGTCACACCGAATCAACAGATGATGATGCAAATTGGTACAAATCAAGTGATTATGTCTCCGGCACCAGGCACCATTGTACAGCATCCTCAATTGACTCAACAAACAATATTACAAGGGCAACCTCAGCATATTCAACAGCACAATAATCAGTCAATAAATCAACAACAAACAGGCCAATGGTCAGCTGGTACTCAAATAAATAGTCAATCACAAGTGACTCCAACAATGGTCCAAGTCCGACCGAGTGGTCAAAACGTGCAAATGCATAATGTACAAATTCAACAACAGCAACCAGCTCAAACGGTTAGAATAATGCAGCAACCACAACAATCCCCTGCACCACAAATAATAAATCAAC
Organism: Acarapis woodi; assembly: GCA_023170135.1. NCBI lineage: Eukaryota > Metazoa > Arthropoda > Arachnida > Trombidiformes > Tarsonemidae > Acarapis > Acarapis woodi. The sequence continues at coordinate 24,166 of BLXL01009993.1, read as the reverse complement.
AACGTTTAAACCAGCAAACTGTACTAACAACTCCTAGTGCATCTACATTAATCTCAAATCATTCACAAATCACGGATCCAAATGTTAGTAGTCAATCCAAATCAGTTTTGATAGAGCAGGTAAATTGTATAATAAACAGTGCTCCGCTTCAAAATTTAAATTCTGGTGATCAGTCTGTAGTAACTACTAAAACTAAAAGTGCTCTAGCCAATCTTTTAAACAATCGCTTAAAGAACAGTAATCAAACATCAGTCACTAGTAGTTTAGTAGTAGGATCAAAGAAAAAAGATATTAATATTTGTAGCAAAGATGTGAATGCTAGCAATAAGACAGTTGATATTTTGAGAAATTTAGATGGCTGTTCACCATGCTCAAACTCTTCTTATGATCTATCGTCATTGGTAAGCACAATTGTCGATAATTGTGGTTTTGTTTTTTTAGTTTCTATATTTTTTTATTGTTTCCCTCAACTATGCTTGCACATTTGCCTGCTTTTGCCAATCGAATTTAATACCCATTGCTTGTCATAATTTTTATTTATTCATCTTTTTTTTTTTTTTTTAAATATTATTATATATTGCCTGTTTAATTAATAATCATTTTATTGCTTGTATAATAATTTTTCTGCTTCAAATACGCTTAAAAAATTTTTTTCTATTATAAATTAGGAAACGGAAGTCATAATTGATAAATACTATAATTATGATTCAAAGCTGAATGTTCCAACGGATTTATGTTTAATTGGTTGTGTTTTCTATTTGATCGAATATGATGATGGTGTTTTCAAGTTAGACGATAAAAAACTTAAATTGATCGAGAGTAATGTTGTCAAATATGGTGGTCAGATTGTTAACAAATATAATTCTAAGGTAACACATGTGATCTGTGAATCATATTCTAATCAACTTGTACAAAAAGTAAGTCTAACTTTGAATTTAGCTAAAATAATTTAATTTATATTTTAAATCTTTCGATTCTTTATAGGCTTTAAAAGATAATAAACGTTGTGTAACTGTATTTTGGTTAGATGAAGTGTTAGAAGATAAAAAGATGAGATACCCATTCAGACCATGGCATTTGCCAAGAAAATTTACTCTTGATTCTAGTCCATGCAAAAATAAGGTGATTTTTTTTTAATAATATTCTATTTTTGTGTTCAAATGTGTTATTAATCTAAATTTAATTGCATCTAACAGATTATAAGTATTAGCAATTTCAATACAAATGAACGTAATCGGATCTATGAGATGATTTATATAGCTAAAGGAAAATATACAAGCTATATGACCCAACAGAATAATCTTCTCATCTGTAAAAAGTTTGAAGGTAACAAATTGCGTAAAGCAATTGAATGGGGCATAACTGTAGTCAATCAACTTTGGTTGCAAGACATGTGGTTTGATAAATTGAAAGATTTGAATGATTCACGATATACGATATGTGAAAATAGTAAAGATGCAATTGATCTCGATTATGCTTCAACAAAAGACCTTATGGTTGGCTGGCGAACGTCACTCAAATTAAATGAACAAGATCATAAAAAATTGAACGACTTTAAAGAAGCAAATCTTTCAAAAAATTGGAAAAAACCTGAGAACACTGTTTTGACGAGCAAAGAAAATTTAATTGAAACAAGCAATAATTTATTAATAAATAAGCCTAACTTATCCGATAAAAACAGCAATACAAATGATAATAACCAAAACAGTAATTCATCAAATGAAATTTCAGAATCGCTCCAATCAAATACAATGAACGTAGTGAATAATTCGGCCAACAATTTATCTAGCTTTGTAATTTCGAATTCAAAAGATACATTGACTATTGTGACCGTATCAACTTGTAGTGAAAATTTTGATAGGATTTCTCCTTTAATCACAACATCAAATTCAAGACCTACATCATTAACAACACAAATTAAAATGGAACAAGAAAATGAATCAGCAGCGCCAAATAGTACGACTGACATACTATTGGCCATCAATCAATCGTCGATCAAAAAAGAAAAAGTCGATGACGATTATCATGAATCTAAAGTGCCTTTAAAAAATAAAAGAAAAGATGTGCAAGAAAATAATCAAATGGAAATAGATCAAATCGTCGTTAGCAATAGTGAGCAATTTTTTCAAACAAACTCAATCAGTTTGACATGTTCAACTGATTCTATTACAACTCAATCAACAGGTACAAAACCATCTATAATTGAAATCAAACAAAATAGCAATTTGAATAATCTTGATGAAATTGATTCACTTAATAATAATCACAATAAAAAAGAATCGATGTGTGTTGAAATAATGAATGATTTGAAGGGTTTCTTGGCTGTGGATGCTGATAGTTTGCCTTCAACTCGAACTCAAATCGGTTTAATGAATGGCGATTATAATATGAATGAAAAACAGCAATCAATTAATATTGAGATGATGGAATTCGATTTACCAACTACAAAATCCGACTCAATAGATGAAAAAGTTTTTCGAATTACTGATCATAACTTAACAGATACGCAAGATAAAGAATTGCCTCCTGCTAAAAGAGTCAAATTCGAAGAAAACAAAATCACCAAAATGAATGTTCAATCAAATTCAATTGATTCTAAAGATCTGCTAAATGAAGCTCTTAAAGAGCAATTAATATTAAATGCAACAACCACAAAAGAAAATAATCATAGTATATTTATCAATGAATTGAATAATCATAATATCAACTTGAAAACAAAAACCGCTCTTGTCCAAGAAAACGACAAGAATAAAATATTAACACAGTTTAAGGAGCATCAATTGACTACTCAGTCGATAAACGCTAATAATGAAAAATCTAACAATGTAATTAAATCGAAATGGTCACCTGAATCGATAAAAGTTTTCTTAACTAATGTACCAAATGCTAAAGAATTATCTGAAATTGTGTTGAGTTTGGGTGGCAAAGTGGTCAACAAGTGGGCTGATTGTACACATTTAGTGACGAGTAAAGTTGAGAGAACAATTAAATTTGTTTGTGCATTCAATTATGCGCATTTCATTCTTGAACCAAACTGGTTGATTAAATCAAAAGAGTTGGGTTATTTTTTTAAAGAGAGTGATTATTTTTTACACGATAAAGTAAATGAAGATCATTTTGGTTTTAGTATTGAAGAATCATTGAAACGTCGACGAGAAAGAGAAAAGTTATTGTTTGCTGATAAAATTATTTACATTACAAGGTCGTGTGTTCCATCATTTAAATTTTTGATTGAAATTGTACGCAGTGCGGGCGGTATGGCTGTTGTAAAGCAAATACCTACTGCCCAACAGATTGATGATTTGAAGAAATCCGGTAAAGAATTTCTTGTTGTGTCTTGCGAAAAAGATTTACATTTATGTGATTTATTTTATAAGAAAAATATCTGTAAGTGACTTGAAAATTACTAAATTTATTAGATTTTCATGAATTTTTTTTTATTTTTTTAGATGTGTTGCACAGCGAGTTTATACTTAGCAACATTTTAAGGCAAGAAATTCAGTACGAACCTTATACAATCGGTTACAATTAATTCACATAGATTTTGTAAGTGAATTATTTTTGGAGGCTATTTTTTGAAACAATGAAGACACATTAGCGTACCATATTCGCTAAATTGAACGCTGGTAATCCTTGAAAACTTCTTTGCTTTGGTCAAGAGATTTGAAGATTTAGAAATTTCAAGCATATAAAATTTATCTATGGATCATTTTAAATTATTTTCAATTCAAAAAACAATTAATGCATCGATTTTAGAAAAGAAAAAGACAAATTAATTTTTTTACATAAAATTTATTTAAAGATAAAGCACCTTATAATAAGATTTTTTGTTTTCAATCAATGCGAGAGTTTTTTATCAAAAATTATAAATGCTTCTATTGTTCGATCAATGATAATTTTATTTATTTTCTATTTATTTATACTAATTTTTTTCATTTTGTATAGGTCTTTGTGCAGAATCAGTGTGCTCATTTTCATTTTTTAGAACTTTTTTCTACAAAAAACAAATTCAATTACACCCGTTGTATAATAATTTTCATTTGTATAATTATACATCCAGATCATTATTTTTAAAGAATCATAATTATCTTCTCTTTCACTCTCTCATTCGAACTATTTAAATTTTATCTAAAAATTTCTCAAAATATAATTTTCAAAGATAAATAGTTTTATATATTGTAAAAGTCCTTTGAGTTAAGAGTATAAATTTATTATTCTTCTTTTCGTTCTTATAATTTATATTTATATGCTATTTTTATTATCATGATATGGAGTATCGAAATTGTACATTTTATCTTTATTCAAAGAGTTTCATATCTTTGTACATTTTTTCTTTTTCTGATTTAAACATGTTTTTGATTAATAAATAATAATTGAATTTTTTTGTATAAAATTTATTTTATATTTTTTCAATTGAAAAATTTTCACAATTATACTTAATTGATAAAGATTTTTATTTATGAAACAAAAGATTTTTTCGAAAAAAAAACTTGATCTTTTTTTATTTTACGGAAAAATAGTTTGATTTTTTTATATGTATTTTATGAAATAAAAAGTCATAGTTGATATTATCATTAAATTTAATAAATTAAAATTTAGTGAGTCATAATGGTGTATCATTATTTTGATACTTGTTGATGATTCAAAACTATAATATGTGTTTTACTCAAAAAGATTAAATAAATAATTAGTGAGTCATTATTGGTTCTAATGAATATCTCACTAATAAACTTAAGTGTTTTCAGTTAGTAAGAAAGTTTATATTGTGCCTATCTATTAAAAAATTAACTATTATAATGAAGTGAAATTCAGGAATATTATTAATAATGATATTAATAAGTTGAAAACCCCTTGATTTTCGATTAAATAACCTTATACAATGTTTGAAAAAAATTTGTAAAGTATACCTATAAGTTTTGAATTGCATTAAATATTTTAACTTATTTATTATTAATATTCTGAAAATACAGTGCTTAAACGAGTGATTTAAATTATATTCCCTATAAAAGCACATATACTTATTCGCTAATAAGTTATTTGCTGCAAATTGCCCTTTTATTCTATAAATGTTATGAATTGTAAAGATGTAATTTTTAATGACCACATTTTATAGTTGACTAATTCAAATGTATTTTATCAAATCATGATTAAAATTATAAATTTGATTAAAAAAAATATAATTTTAAATAGTCGGAATTTCTCAAATTTTTATTTAAATTTCAACTATATTTTATCTAATACTGTTGATAAAATTAAGACAAATATTGCTTTTTTATTGAGTGAATATAACTGAAATGACCATCGATTGTCAATTCTTAAATGATCAATTAGTTTTCTAAAATAAATAAACTCAAATATTGATTGAGAGGTACAAAAAAAAAACAATTTAGTTCACTTAAATTGCAAATTTTTAATTTAATGTATCGCGACAACTTATTATTGAAATTCTAAAGAATTGCAGACAATTTTTGATAATTATTCATAGTAAAATGTATATAAAATATTGTTGCCTTTGTTTTTTCAAATTCATCAAAGATCATCTAAGATTTTTAGAATATAAAATAATATAATCTCTCTTATAAAAAAAAACTCATAAGCAGCATATTCTTTGCAGAAATTTTTTTTGAGTTACAGAATATTTTTCTGATCATTTAAATAAAATTCGCTTGTTCCGATTTTTTTTCGAAAAAATCTTTTACTAAAAGGAATTTTCTTAAAGATATTATGTTTAAAAATATTTATTTTATGCTCCATCTGTCCTTAAAAGATGTTGAGAATATTGCTTGAAAATTTAATCTAAAATTATCTGAATAAATGTTAATGTTTAAAAATAACTAAATTTTAGATAGTCTGATTAATCTAAATCAAGCAATCGGCTTAATTTTAAATATTAGTTTTATTGAGAATAATATTCTTTATCAATAATCAAAACATCATAACCGAAAAACCGTTACATAAATTTTTTGGTTTAGATTAGATCTTCTTGTGTAAAAGAATATTTTATATGTAATTATTTCTAGCGGAACTTTGATTCAACTTAATATAAATTAATGGTTATTAAAAATCATATCAAAATAATTGAATACAAATTATCGAATCTTCGAAGAACCTAAGCCAATTTTAAATGAATAAATTTAATCGTTTAGTTAATGTACGTGTAAAAAGTTTAATTTGTGACAAAAAAGCTAATAAGATTAGGATTTTATGTTGAAAAAAGAGAGAATCACAAAGAAATTATCTGTTAAAATACATTAATTAAAAAGCTAAGCCATTTAAATAATTGGTCAAACAAGTTTTTCGTAAAGAGGATCCTTTTTTTAGAAAAAAGAAGCTTATGACGAACATGTTCTAAAAAGATTTTCCAAGTGTATCTTTAAAAAAGATCTAAAAACCTTTTTTTTGCAAAGATCAAAAAACTAAAATCGAGATCAAAAATAAGAACGAAGCAAAAAGTCAACAATAGATATATATTAAATTGTATTTTAAAAGGACTGAAAGATAATCAATGTTTTCACTAAACTATCTGCTCGGCAAATCATTTAAAAATCTGGCAGATTATATAAAGGTAAATTAAAATTAAAGAAGTTCTTTTTTATATATTGTTGATGCAGTTTATCCTCTTCAAAATTTTTATTCGTTTGTGAGCTATTTTTTATTTATTTATTTATGTAGTCTATAAATTAAAAGATAAAAAATGTCTACTTTTTATACCCAAATAGTCGTCATCATCTTAAATCTGTCTGTTGAATATAAATTTTAAAAATTTACCTCTATGATCAATTTGTTATATGGAATTTCTCAAATTTCGTGATGCATTTAACTTTAATATTATCACTATTTATTATCAACATGAGCTGCTAAAAAGGTATTTCATTTGATAAAAAATAAATTACACATCGAAACGATGGTCTCTCTTCGGAAAATTGCTCCAATTTGCTCAATTATTTCAAGTGTAATCAACTAGTCGACCAAACTTTCGTTAATTTGTCAAATAAATTATAGACCAAATCAAAGTTTAAGTCGAACAATATTGTTCTATTTTATATATTTTTATATCTTCTATTTTTATCAACTAAATTTTTTTATGGTACACATCTGGATGATCAGTTCTTCTATTTGCAGTAAAATTTAAAAAGCCGGTAAAAAAATTTCTAAATCTTATTAGATTTAATTGACATTCGAATAAGATGTTAATTTCAATTTAGCAATTTTTTTATATTTTCGTAATTTTTATAATATATATCACTTTAATTATCTTTGATCTTATGTAAATTATAATTTAAGTCAAAATCTTTGGACCTTTTATGCAAATTCATATTTTTTTATTTTTTTTGTTGTCTACAATTTAAAATAAAAATAATATCTTTTTCAAAATACGAAGGCTTATTTTAATTAATTTGATTTTTTTTTTTCATTTTCTTTTACAAAAAATACAAATCTTTCCGAAATATATATAATGAAAAATTCTTTAGAGAGTTGATTTTCTTCTATCAAAAATCTGAAATTGTGTCATCGTTATTTTAATTGATTATTACTGATCAGCCTAGATTAGAGACGATGTAGAATTAGAGTGCATAAATTAGATAATTGTGACAATTCTTAAAATTAAACGTGATTTGTTTCAATTGTTTTTTTTTGCTTTTATGATGGAAAATAATCGCATCTTAAATGATCAAGTTCTTTCTCAAGAACAAAACAAAAGGTTTATCTTTTTTACATTTTACTTTGACTCAATTAAAGAATTCAACCACTTAATATAACATAAATAATGAGCACCAAATTTTCTTTATTTTACTATATAATATTTAGCAAATAGATTATAAATGCATAACACATTGATAAGTATTTTGACAAATTTAAAAGTTCTAAAAAAAACTTCAAGTCGTCAAATAAGTTTAGTATTTAAATTTTAAATGAAAAAAATTTTCCTTAAAACTTCATTAATTTTTTAAGAAATGATTTATGGATTTTACACAAGCCTTTTAAATTTTATTCATAAATTTTAATTTTTTCTCAAGTAATTAAGTGGAAATTTGTTCAAAAAATTTTTTTTTTACATTTTATAAAACATAAATCTATACATTTTGTTTCTTTTTAACGAATCAACCTTAAATGAATTAATGTTTATTAAAATTGATTTTCACATTTTTTAGTTAACTAATTTTGAAAAAAGCATCTACATTTCTAAAAATTTACGCTGTAAAATTTCATATAAATCAATTTTTATTTTTAGATTAATGTTACAAATATAAATAGTATTTTAATATTTGTATTTGTTTGCGCTTTTCTTATAGTGAATGTAAACTAAAAAGCATTACAAAACCGATTAAATTTTTATCTAATTGAAAATTTATTTCTTATAACTTTTGCGATTTGAATATAATTTATCTCATAATGTGTTAGCGAATATTATTAGCCTAAGCGTAACTGATAAGTCGCAAAAAATTATTTAATGTGATTTTGAGACGCTTAGATGTACAAAATTCAAAATTTTTAAAAAACATATAGTTCAATCATTAAACATAATCATCAATAAATAGCGGAATTAGTTTTATTTATGAAAAAAAATCTGATTAAGTAGTTCAGATAAATTGAACTTGAAATTTTTGTGAGAAACGAAAAAAACTTGAAAATTTTTTTGCACTCATAGCAAATAATTTGTATAAAATTTGATGATTCATAAATTTGAGAAAAATAATTTCTAGAACAAATCGATACAATCAAAATGATTCAATACAAAACTAAAAGAAAAAATTAGATGAATTAAGATCATGAAAAAAATTTAGTAATACTCGATCATATAGGAAAGTAAATGTTTGCTTAAAAACAAAAAAAAATTTTAAATAAGTTTTATGAACAAAACTTGATCAATGCATTGAAAATTAGTCTTTAAACCATATTGTTTGGAAATGCTGTGGCCATAGAATCATCAAATGTTAAAAATACTTAATGGTTGTTTCATAAAAATTTAAACAAAATTGCATTCAAACAAGCTACCTGTATTCACAATCTATAATTACGGTCATTCCATATTTTAATGATCCGTGAAATAATATACGATTTTAAGCATACATAAACAATCTTAAAATAATTGTTTGAAATTTTTAGGCCGCTAAAATTAAGCCGAACCTGATCGTAGGATTATCACAAAATTTTGATCTTATTAAACTTGAAAATACTATATAAATGTTTACCATAATTTCAAATATTTTATTTTTTATAATTTTTGAATTCTTGTTTCTTTCATGTCTATTTCTATTATTTTCAAACTAATTTAATGTTAATATTGAAAATCAACAAAAGGATGTTCATGCCAAAAAAGCCACCGCAATCATTCAGCTTGTCAATAAAATAAAATGTAAATGATGTACTTTTTCCTTTATAAGAAAATTATTCGTTTGACTGACTTGATAAACATGAATTTTCAAAGTGTATCGATCCGATTAATTCACAACTAGTAGTCTTATAAATTACAGCAAATAAATATTCAGATGTGTTCAAGAATCTCATTCAAAAAGTTTAATTCAAAATGACACGTCTTAAATCAATTGATTTGTATTAATAAATATTTTTTGAAAACAATTTAAATATGTAATAAAGTTTTTTAATCTTGTATAACTTTTTTAAAAAGTCAAATCGAAATAGACAATAAATATTTAAATTAAAATTAAATAAAAGCCATTTTTTTCTATTTCATGTTCACTATTGATTGTAATAATAAAATTAGAAGCATTTATTCGAAAATCGATAACAGATAGAAATTTAGAATAAAAAATAAATTTAACTTTTTCATCAAGAAAAATTTTTTTTTTGAAATTAAACCACAAAATAATTTTTGTTACAAAATTTTCTTTTATTGAATTGCAGCCAAAAATCATCACTAATTTTCCCGTTACTATTAAATGTACAGACATATCATTATCGAATTTTTGATATATGTCTAAATATAAATCTGATTAATATCTTGATTAGTATTTGACAGTAACTTTATACACGCAGATTATAAAATTCCATAAAAATTTTTTTAATTTTATCAGTATAATTAACTGTTTATAAAAAAAATTAGCTTGTTATTTTTTATTTTGAAATCTATGTTGTTTTTACAGAATCTGAATAATAAAATTGTTGAACAATAATATTTATCAACTTTCTGTCTATTTTCTAGAAACTTTTAAAATTTATTTATTTATTTTAAATAAACTATTTGAAAATCTCGTTTAAAGATTACGATAATTTTTTTATCTAAAACAAATTAATTCTGTAAATAATTGCAAGTATATTGTTGAATTATTGAACTAATAATAGTGTAAATAACGAATAAACTATAAATAAATACACGATTCTTAATAAAGGTAATATTAAATAAAATAAATTGAAAATTTACATAAATAGATTAGAACTTGAATTAAAATTAAATAATAATCAATATTGAAGCTAATAAGGAGCAGTCACAATATAACACAAAGTTATCGAAGGTGAAATCGAATTTATGAATTATATAATAGTCATTACTCTGAAAATATATTTTGGATAAATGAAATATCAAACATGTAATTCTATAGATAAGAACGAGCAACTAGAAATTGCCCAATAAATATGCAATAAATTTTACAATAAATGAAGCATTTTATTATAAAATCTTTTACAATAATTACATTTGAATTGATGAAATTTATCTGTTGAATTGAAAGCGAAAAAAAAAATCATTTGCATAAAAATAGTTTTCTTCTTTAGGATTAAAATTTTTCAAAAATATTTGAAAGTTTAAAAACACATGATATGTATCAAAGAACAAAATATTAATCATAACCTGCATTTTTTCTTCTATAATTTAGTCAATTTAGCTGGAAAATATTTCGCAATTATTGTTGGTCAATTTTAAATGTATTTTCGGTAAAATTATGCGATTGAGGTGAATATCTTTTCTGTGCTAGACTGAAAATTTTTTGCTTATTAATTCTTTATTTGTAGATGTATGAAATAAACTGCAAGTGTATACAATCTCTTGTATAACACCGTGGATCTGACTGTGCAGATTAAGTGAAGTGAAGTTAGTCCTGTCTATCCATCAATTTCTAAAATTACAACATTGTAACTTTATTGGGCTTTTATCTTTTTGTCTTTCAAACTAAGTGCCGACTTATGTTTATAATTTTATAATAATAATGATTTCTTTTTGATTTTTTCATATTTCAATTTTGAAGTAAATTTTTTTAATCATTTTTATTTTTATAATCATTACTATTTTTTGCGAAAAAATTCAAATCACTAATTTCTTTTTTGATTTTTATGAATTTTTTTTTAATGGAGCTATACCATTTTGTTGACATTCTATCAATCGAAAATTTTAACAAGAAATGATAAAAACACAATACTTGCTATTTTGATTTTTTTGTTGAGAATGCTTTAAGAAAATTTAGAATTATAGTAAAAGGTGGATAGTTATTTTACATTTAATACACAATAAATATTATGTTGAAAAATTCTTTATTAATCAATTGAGGAAAAATTTGTTAATACTACAACATATTTCACTTGAAAGCACATGTAACTGAAAATTTTGAACTCTGCACATTTGATAAATAATATTCAAGAACAAAAAAGAAAATTCTAAACAATATAATGAATTATCGTGAAATATAAAAAAATTAATGAAACAGATTTGTCGACTATCGTACCGAAAGAATATCGTACAATGATGACTGAAGAAAAAAATTAAATTATGTTTACAGAATACCAGAATATGAAGCAAATTATGTAAACTTCAATTTGTAAAGAAATATAAAAATTATGAACAAAGTTTAAAAAGAGATTGCCTATCCTAATATCCTACCTTGATTTGTTGTGTGAAAGAATTTCTCAAATTTTAGTGATATCCTTCGACTCAATTGCATCTTCTTGTTTTTTTTTTTTTTTCAAAGGAGGCTAATTTTTGTTTATTCAAACATTTAATAGGGTTTCTTTTATTGAAAGTTTATGAAAAGCCACAATTTCGAAAAATTAATCTATCAATAATAGTATAAAAAATTTTTTTAAAATTTACTATTCTTATTTATGATTCAAAAATGCAAGTTTAAATTTGATTTTCTGGCACACGACCTGCCTGTTCAACATTACAAAATCATACCAATCTAAAAAAAATATTACAATTTAAGTAAATTTTTTTTTCGCTTTATTGTATCACAGTAATCACATTTTTATTATAAACTTTAAAATATTTTTTGATATGTGAAAATTCAATTGAAACGTGGGCGTTAGAAGTTACAAAATATTAGAAATCGGCTAAACAAGCTTTTCATAATTATTTAATTAATCTAATATTTTATCCCTGAAATTGAAATAAATTTAGTTTTCAAAATTTCTCATGACATTTTTTTTTCAAATTTTACTTTTAAGATAATATTTAATTTATTATTAATACTATAATGATGATTTATTTAGAGTGATAGAAATCAGTGATTTTGAATGCACAAGTTCTATAGTTCAAAATATTTTTAAAAAGTATTAATTTTTCTATTAAAAATGTCAGTAAAATCAAATGAATTGTTGAGCTAGATCTAATCATTTACTTAAAACTGTTAAAAAAATTTGCAGCTCAAATAGTTTTGAATTTTGATGTGTCAAAAATCAATTTATTGCTCCTTAGTTAACAAATATTTAAAACACATTAGAATTCAGACAAAAATATACTACCTGTTCAAAATACTTTGAATTATTATAAAATCAGACTATGTTACATATGGGACTCATTTTATAAATCAAATAAATTCTTTAATGAATTTACAAGTCTTTACTTGAGCAGATGATAACCACATATTTTTTTTTATCTTCTATCTGACAATTTAACGTTGATTCATTTGTCACTTAAAATTTAGTAAAAAGCATCTTTATTTGACTAGTTAGTTCAAATGTTTTTTTTAATTACGAAACTTTTTTTTAAATGTATTAACTCAATATAAAATATTTTAAGATAGTAAATAATAGTTGTTGTATCTTTTGTGATCAAAAATGAATCATTGTCTAATAATTGCTATCATTAAGATGACTGTTAATCATGAAAATGATCAAATTTAGCACATTTTGAAATTTTTTAAAAATGATCTAGTATTGAAATTAAGAAGAATACAATTTGCAACAAATCGATGGGCGCAAATGATAAATATTAAACCAAAATAATATGTTGTATAGAGATATAATCGAAAATTGTTTTAAATTTTTTTTCTATTCAATTGTTAAAATGTCTCATTTTCTAATATTGGTTCTAGTTTTTTCTTAGATTTCAACTCCCAGATGGCTAATCTGCTTTTACATCAAAGACCTACCTTCTTAATTACTTTTTTACTTTTCATTTTATTTTGTCCATTCCAATATGTTTGTAAATTGTAGTTTTATTCAATTTTTTTTAGATTAGCTAATGCAAGCTGACTTTTAGGGTTAGACTTTATAATGCTTTGTCTCACCTATTGTTCAGGTGTGATCTATTTTTTTTTTAATATTAAATTCTCTGCTTATTTAAGATGTTTATTGTACACATTGTTACAAATCTTACTTTGTATTCGTAGAAGAGAATTTATCTGAAAAACGTAGATACAAAGAATAGTGGCCATTGAATAAACGAAACGTATATATTTAGAGCATATGCACGATTTCTTTCTTAATTCAAATAAAATATTTTTTTTAAAAGAAAAAAAAACAAACCAGGACTTATTATTCTAGTGTTTTAAAGAAATTTTTTCACTACAATTCTTACATTTGGTAAATTAAAGGTGTCCTTGCAAGCTTGAAAAAAAGAGCTCAATTTTAAAATGAACTTTCCATCTGCTCTAACCTGCCACGCTTTAGAATTTTCTACTAATTTCTGTACATTGTAATACTGTATGCGATCACAATTTCATGAAGAATAAGAAGATGAGCGTGCCACCTTCATGTGCGAGTACATGTTGCTTAACTATGTTACTAATTATTTTTAAGAATATTTTTATATTTTATTTTTTGTTTTTTGTTTTTTTTTTTTTTTTTCGAAATTTTAATTACTTTTAACCGCACTATATAAAAATATTAATGTTCATACATACTTAATATTATGAAACTTTGACTGAGCAAAGTTTAGATTCTTTGTAGTAAATTTTAAGCGACCATCCAAAGCATCTAAATTTTAAAGTTTAAATTCAATTTTTTAAATTCATATTTAAGTGCACGCGTAAAACAATGCAAAAAATTACTACTGCTTCTACCATTCAAATTTCTTGTGCACATGTGTTCGCCAGTTGTCCAATCTTTTCCTTTCTTCGACACAGTCTGGTAAAAACTGAAATTCATTGTATTTTAAATATATAAAACGCTGATTAAATGATAAGTATAAATACTATTAATAATTTTATTCATACATTCAGGTTTTATAAGACTTGTACGATCATCGAACAAAAATATTTTTGCTGAAAAATCTTTGAGTGAAAATATATTTGTGTACCCAAGTTTTTTAGCACAAAGGTCAAAGCAGATGAATGTATTATACACAGTTTTCATAAAAGAAAAATATGCGTTTTAGAGTTTATTGTTTATGGAAAAAAAAGTTTTGAGCAAAAAGCTTATTGTATACTATAAAAGTTTAAAAAAAAAAAAAAAAAAATTCAGCAGGCTATAGATTAATTTTTGCCTCTGGTACGTATAATGTGCGAAAAAATTTACAAAAAAATTAGGCAGAAAAAATGTAGATACAAAGAAATATACACATGTTCTATTTCAGATATCTATTGTAATTTTATAATCAGGTACCAAAAAGAGGTAGCAAACAACGAAAAGCATTAATACGTACTATTTAAACTTGCACGCGTACGCCATATGTTTTTTACCTGTTGCTTTTTTTTATAACAGACGCACCAGAGTCTTTTGGGTTTGCAGGTTTCACAGTACAGGTTATTTGGCCAAATAAATTTTTTTTTTCGTTTGTTGCAAATAGAGTTGATATACGTACTTATTGACCTAATGGTGTTTATTTAATTTACTATTTTTGAGTATGCACGTTATTAAATTATATTTGAAAATCGCAAAAATACAGTCATACTGCTTTAAGAATGATTTTCATTGAAGCTTGAATGGTATATAAAACAATGAAAGAATATAAAAAAACGAAAAATAGTTGAACGAAATCTTAGAGTTCGTCTAAAAATTAATCACGTTTCTAATGCAAACATTGCATATCGCCGGTATCGATTCTATAGGGTTTTAAATTTATTTAGTTTTCTAATTCTTTACTCAACAAAAATTAGTTAATCTCAAACTTATTTGAGTTCGTTATATGCACATTTATATTCATCATACACAAATATTATATTATTCAATATATTTAATATATTCAATATATATAATTATGTTTATATTCAGTTTTAGCTTTTGATAATTTTTCTGAATTTATGTAATATAATATATATTTCATTTCATTTATATTAATAAATTGTGTTTGTCAAATTTTTAAAAAAATATATAGACTATGTTAAATAGTACTCTAAAATCACTCTAGTATTTAAATTTAATTGAAAATATTTTTAGTCGACTTGGTCCACTACTTGAGTGCAGAGGTTCACAGATTTTTGCAGTTAACTGTCATTCTCCCGACACGCACAGTAACATGCAATTGAAATGAAATGGGTATGATTTTAAGCTAGTTTTATTTATGGCTTCATAAATGTTGATTGCGTAATGAAAATTCATACAAAATACAAAATATATCATAATAATAAATTTGAAAAATTATCGAATCAAATACTTAAGGAAGTTTGCAAGAGCAGTGAGTATTTGATGAGCTGAGAATTGGTCACACTTTATTTATGCAATTTTTATCTCTGCTATTTACTATTTAAGGCGCTTGAACACGTTTTTTCACTTTCCTTCGTTTTTTTTTTTATTAAATAAGATTTCAAGCTAATCTAAATGAGATGTCTAGCATTCGAAATTTACTTTTCAAATTCCATACAATGTAATGAATTTGTATTTATGACTTAATCTCGATGTGTTCAGTCTGGCGACAATTATTAACTAAAATAGTTTTACTGAGCTTATATAATCTATTTACATTTATCATTGACCTTCTAAATATTTCATACTGGCTGCAATAATTTGATTATACTTCTCGTCGGCCTTTATATGATGATGAATTGTTTCAAATTAAAAAGAACCTTATAAATGAATAGTATTTTTATATAGGAATTATTTTTTTAGTTCGAAACTTAATAACAATTGTTCAATGTTTGTTAAAGCAAAAATTGAAAAAAATCATTACGGATGTTGTTGATTCATTCTCTTGCATCCAGGAAACTAGGATAGTCGTTTTGAAATTCTTGAGTATTTAAATGGCTCAAAACATTTGATTATAAATATGAGTTCAGTTTTATACGGTTTGAATAAGTCAAAAATGAAAATGAATAGAGTAAATTTTTATATACTATTGGCCTTGATGTTTCAATGTTCAATCTTTCTCTATAGTTGAATTATAAAGTTATATTTGTAATATAAAGATTTTTTCCGAGATTTTTCATTCTGTAAACCCTATAGACTTAATAGCCAAGATTTTATGATTTCATTAATTAAAAAATATTTCATTTTAATCACATAATCAAATAACATTTTGACTAAAAATTGACAAGGGTGCAGGGCAAAACATTTTCAATTGTTATTTTTAACACTCTTTTAATTCAAATTTAAATGCAACTCGATTATTTAGCAAATTTAAAGCTGACACTCCGATGTTTATCTTTTGAATGTGCTGTAAAATTATAGTCTATTAGAGAAATGAGATGAAAGATCTTCAAAGATTTCTTAGCAGAGTGAAAGTAATTGCCACGTGTGTCATCCACACTTCTAATTTGAGCTCACATTCATTAATTAGATTCTTTGAAATCCGTTTGTGCAGAATACTTTCTAATTTGGGCAGTAAAAAAACTTGACTTTGCTTCATATTTATTCATTGAAGCAGCTGTTCGCTTTATCTCTCTTACTAGCTCTTTTTCAAAAACCAAATCTTGTCTAAATTGCATTTTAATTGAGACTGATTTGCCCAGTGAGATTTTTAACAAGCATTTCTTTGTTAAAAAATCTTTAAATAATTTATTTCAAACGGTTCTTAATTTTTTTTTTTCAAATTGCATCGTAACCGGAAGCTTGAAAGTAATTTTTATTCTAAGAAAATCTTTATTATTTCATTGTTGTTTCTCAAATGATTATATCAGGCTAATTTATTATCCTTGAATAATAGTTTCATATGGGAAGCTTATTTTTATTAAGTAAGTATTTGAAAGCTTTATTGTATGCTAGCGTGCTTGTATCAAATTTTCTTATAGTTTGATAGTAAATATTTATGTCTTTTCATAGACCACCGACTTAGTTTACCGAACAAGTTATTTTTTTAGAATTTGAATTGTCATTCCCATGTTTTTTTAAATATTTAAAGCTCAGCTTTTGATTTACAAATATTTAATAATCTTGAAAAATTATGTAAATAAACTATTTTTTGATATTTTATTTGTCTTCATTAAAGTTGGTTAAAATTTAATTTTTTTATTTCTAAATTTGTAATTCCTTAAATTCGTAACTTGCGAACTAATTGAATTTGATAAATACTTAGTAAAATTTTTGAAAATTTTTTATAGAAACAAGTAGAATTTAGTCTCATAACATTTGTCCTTGAATGGCAATTGACAGTGCAAATTATTTTATTGTTTTATGCACGTGTACAATCGATCATCTGCAGTTTTTCTTTTTTTGGTCACTAGACTTTTTTCAAGTCAAGAACTTTTAGCTTTATTATAAATATTTTCTTTTATCACAGCCTCAAACTTAGCTTTTATGAATTCCATTTATATTCTTTCACAAAATTTAAATTAATTTTAAATGTTTTTTGTCCGCTAATTGTCTTTTAACTTATTCATATTTAAGCATCCTCTTTCCGCTTTTTTTCCTAATAATTCTGCCAAAGTTTTATTTCTCTAGTTTTCTCTCCCTGTTATAAAACACAGTTTCTATTTTCTATAGCTTTTTTGTTAACAAGAAAATGTCTTTGATTTTTGTTCTAAATTGCCTATTAAATGGTCAATAACATTTTTGTAGATGAATTCTTGCCAATTGAAAAAAGAGTGAGAGGGTCGTTGTGCAGCTAATGAAGATGTATTAAATTATAAAGACTAAAATAGAGAGCTGTGTGATCATTCATTTCAGCTTTTTATCTAATTTTTTTTCCTTACTTTCCGAAGAAAATTTTTAAAAATTGGTATATAAATGGAACCAATTTTTTTTTCTCTATATTTGTCTTTTTCTTTGAATAAAATTTAAAAAAATTCAGTTGAACACAAGTATCTGATAGAAATATCTAAAAAAAATAAGTTTACCAAGCGGGTTCTAAAAAATAAGTACGATATTGATCATCATCAATGCATAGTGTGATGTACAATGATTCTTATACTCTCGACATTCACACAAAATGATTTACCAACTTTAGCCAGATTAGTGTGATGCAAAATACAGTATTGGTTAATTGAAGAAAAAAAAGACCACCGTTGTGGTTTTTTGTACTCTTAAGAAAATCAAACACTCATATATATTCATAACAACTTGCATAAATATTTTTGCAAACATTTTAATCAATAGTTTTAACAGACTAGCTGAAAAAAGAAATAATTTGAAAATTCTTAATGGTAAGGCTTGGCGTTTGTTAAAATGCAAATTGTTTTGTGAAAATCGAATCCCAATTGCAAATCTCGGGTTGCAATTGAGAGGAACGTTACAATTTTAATATGTTATCATTTTTTTTTTGTTGAGCACAATCATTTATTAGGAATTTTTTGTTCCCTCTCTATAATTTCAAAGTAACTTATCTCAATAAAATACTTGTTGCTTTCAAAAATTTTGATTTTTACATGCTTTCTATATTTTAGCCCCTAATATGGCCTGTATATCACTGAAGGAGTGGCTTTTACTTTTATTGATATAATTTTTATATACATTGTATATTCAATACATATACATTGTACTATATTTTTTCATAAACAATCAAAATCATAAAGTATTTTATCGGTAATAAGCCAAAAATTAGTTAATTATTAAGATTGCTTGGGCTAGTCTCTAGGCTTTGAATATAGATAGTCGATAATTAATTTAATTAGTTCGCTAGCTTGGTTAAATCGCTTAAATTTTTTATCTTTTACCATTGAGATTTTCCTTTAATTAAACCTAATTAATAGTTTATGAGTCTTTTGTTCATTAATTTAAAATTTTTCAGAAAAAAATTATTCCAAAAAAAAAACAACCTTATGCAACTTATTTTCCATTTTGTTTTTTGTCTAAATTTTTTTACGTATTATTTTCGTGTAAATTTTGCTAATAACATTCTTTATCTTCTATTTTTATACAACGAAAATTATTTCTATCTGAAAATTTCTTTTTAAACAAAGCTTCATTAAATTTTAATGATAATAAAAAAATTTCTAAAATTAAGAATAAATTAAAGTCTTCTTAGAAATTAAATTATGGACTCAAATTTTTGCTTGAATACGATATTTAGTAATATCTTCCAGAAATAAAAAACTGAATTTACATTTTATCAAATTGACATTTCTAATAAAAATTGATGAAATGGCATATTCATTCATAATATTTGTTTCTGAGTTTTCTAAATTTAAATTTATTTTGAATTTTTTAACTGTAAATAGTCGTGTTTTGATTTCCGGTTTCTCCTTTTCCTCTTCCTTCTCTCAGCGTTTTTTTTTTCTCTTTAAATAACTTAATCATTGTTTATTGGCTAAAAATATTTAGAGCTCACATTAACTTAAAGTTCTAATCTAAATCCATATACTCGTACGATTGGGTTCGAATATAAAGTCATCATTAATAGATGGCGTGCATTTCATAGATAATTAGAATGTATTATAATACTTTTATATGATTTTTAATATTGAAATTAAATAATTCAAAGATTTAACGTTGGAGACGCTTTGCAATTCTAAAAAATAGTGTGTGGCCTATAGAAGTTGAGCAGGCACAAATTTAATTTTATAAAAATATAATTTTAGATTTAGATTGTATGAAAGTGGGTAGTGACTATTTTGGCATGTATAAAGTGGTTCTTTGCTGAAGATTGTTCGTAACTTCAGTTTTGAATCGATATTAAAACATGCAACAGTAAAATTTTTTTTTGCCAGAATAATGTTTAATTTTTTGCTCAAAATGCATGTAACAAGTGATCTCAATCGAAACGATCGATTTCAACAAGTAAAAAAATTTTATTTGTAAAAATTTTAAATAAGTATTCTGAATTTCAGTGTATGCATTTACATATTTGGATTATTAGTAGCCTATGTTTAAATATTTATTATTTTTATGTTCAAAAATAAGAATAATCTGAATTCTAGTTTTATCGGTAAATTTCGAAAATAAAACAATGTCAAAAAAATTAGATGGAAATCACTGTGCTTCATTCTTATATTCACATAATTCAAATGATAATCCAACTAGTGAATCTTCTCAAAAATCAAGAATGAATAAGTCAATTAAGTCTACAAATTCACCTGTAAATAATTTGCTCACTTTCAAGATGAATAATAAATCAATCGGATTATGTTCGAATCATCGTTGTTCGAACAATCGCAATTTAAATAATAATTCTTTGAGTGCTCTATCAAATCGTAATTTAAATTCTTGTGTGAATAATCGGCCGAACCGAATGGATTTATCTATTTTAACTAGTCTAATAAGTCAAGGCGAATGTACGTGCAGTGTGCGATACTACTCAAATCGAAATTCTTCTTTTACATTATCTAGTTTTAAATCAAGTGTGAATTTAAGAAAGTCATCAAATTTACCTTTTGATAATTCACATAAATACACACTAGACCATTCATCTATAAATAATTCATCATTTTTCATCAAAAGTCTATTATCATCATTTTCAAAGCGAAGCATTTATTTGCCTAATAATTACCAATCTTTACTCGTGCCCTTGTTACTTGTTTTGTGTACAGTCATTAGAATATCAGGTAAGTTCAAGAAAACAAAAACAAAAAAAAAATGAAAATTTTTCTTTTAAACAAACAAAAAACAATAAAATCTTCATGATATTTCATGTTAAAGTGGAGGAATCATTAAACAAGTTGTGTGCCCAATTCAGCAGAACAATTATGGATAGATCATTTATAATGGTTTCATATTTAGAATTTTTTTTATCTATTCCAAAGATATTCAACAGCGATTTAAAAAATTATAACATTTCTCATTCTCTGTGATAGGCACTAATCGATGTATGATCTTGTTGTGATCCTTTTCATCTGTTAGTTTGTCTTTATTAGTTGAACTTTTTGATGCCTTAGTTGTGAAACAGCCACAATAATTAATTAAGAATAGGTGAATCATATAGATACATTGTCTCTTCATTTTATCCACCTATTTTGCCTTTCATTTGATCTATATGTAACCCATAGAAACTTAAAATGCAAGCTTTTAATTTCGAATAGAAATTTTTTCCTTAATTTTTTTTCTAATAAATTAGTTGCTCTTACATAACCCATTTTCTATAATATATGTATTCTATACCTAACATCTGCTCACCCTCGCTCATGTCACAGGTGTGAGATAATCAGTCACAACAAGTTTTATAAATTTTTTTGTTTTGTTTTTATGCTTCTTATCTTTTGCATCTTCTTTCTTAATTTTTTTGTTTGTTGAAAAATTTTTTTTCAACTTTTTACTCATCATAATTATATATAGGAATTTTTTATAGTTTTTCTTTTTTTTGTCTATTTTGATTATCTTTTTTGTCACGCTATAATTTCCAAAATACAATAGTTTGCATTTTACCCCTTGTGTTTTAAATATAACTCAAAATTAAATTAAATTCTTTGTTTCGTAATTTTCAGTTCATTATGATTTCAATTTTAAATATTCACATCAACTATGGCAATCGTATCAGACAAAATAAAAATGGTCATTATAAAATAAAAAAATTATTTATCCTCTTTTTATATATATACATGGATTTATATTTGACCTCGCCTATGGTGTTAAAAAAGAACAAATTCTGTAAAGCTATTTTTTAATAATCTATCAGTCTATTAAAGATTATTTAATTAACAATTTCATTATTGATAAGTATACACTCCTCTAAGCGGCGGTCTTTTATTTTATTATATTTAATTTATATAAAAATTCTTATTCAATCACAAATTTTTTCATTTACTTAAAATCTCAATTTACTTATTTTATCAATTTTTATTATTTGAGATATGATAAACTATTTAGTAATGCATGGGTGTGATTCAATGTTTCATATAGAATTTAATATTTATTGGTTCATTTTTTTTTAACTAGATAATGGATCTCAAACTTGTAATAAATCATAATCTTGATTTAATTTAGTAGTCACACAAGAAACTTTGTTTTTTTTTTTTTTTTCAAAAAATTTTCCTGATTTTTTTTGAAACAAAAAAAAAAAAGAAAAAAAAGAGAATTAGTTCTGCAATCATATTCCAGAGTGAAATCTAAATTATAGTTAAAAAATCTTATATTTAGAAATTGTGCCGACTAACATTTAAAATTCTCGTTCTAAAGCGACGCGCCTGACTGCTGATGTGTTTAAATTTTGTCTGTACAGATTCTTCCTATGTGCACTCAAGCTCGTCGATCGGTCAGGTCGTTAGCTTCTTTTGTATCGTTTTCCAAGCTTTTTATTTTATTTAATTTAATCACTTACCAGACTCTACTGAATTTAATTAATTTCATTAGTTCAAATTTAAAATGATTGATAAAAAAATTGATTAAAATTTTAATTTTATCGAAAGATTTGAACAAATTCAAAAATCACGTGCAGCACTTTGTTCTATTGAATAAAAATTTTTAAAAATGTCATCTTAATTCGTACAATTTTATATGTACACTATAAAATGATTATTGATTTTTTTATTCTTTTGTGTTTGGTTTAATAAAAAAAAGTACGAATCCTCATCCACTTAAATGTAAAATTTTAATTTATAGGTTAAGGTATAAAAAGTACACAAATTTAGTCAGAGTGCGAACAAAAAAATTAAAATAATGCTATTTTTAGGCACTTTCACTTACCGAAAAATCTCATGGTCAATGGCTTTTTATGTCTTTCTTTTAGATTATAATCTATAAGGTAAACACGTTGCTCATTATATGTTATTATTATATTATTATTATATTATTTCTTTATCCAATACTCTTTAATATTTCGAAACTATTGCGTCTATGTTTTTACTCTTCTCCATATTACCAGACTAATTACAATAAGTTGTTTATTTCGCTGGATACCTTTCCATTGCTGACACCTGCCTATTCAATTACGTTGAAAGTAACTGTGATTCTTTTTATATACATCCAGCCTACTTTAAAAATACACAATGGATATGAAAATATTCGTCAGTAACGTATATTTTTTTCAATCGATTCAAAAATTGATTTTTTTTTTACTTTCGTCTATTATTCAATCTAAATAATAGAAGATTAATATACATCTAAATTGAGCAAACTTGTCCCTGATCAAACGAATTTTTTTTTTTTTGATATTTTTTCAATTTTTTTAAACCTTACACTTTAATTTTTAAACTGAAAATGTAAAAGGTGCAAGAAATTAAAGTCTGATTGTTAAAAATGCATCTAAGAAATTACAATTACGAAGAATTAATTTTTAACATCAAAGTAAATGATAAATTTAAATTTTTGCACATAAAAAAACTAATAAAGTTCTATTATTTTTAACAAAATCTTTAGTTATACTGAAAACGCAGATATTCATAGAAAAAAGATTCGCATTCACAATTTTCAGCCGAAAAATTATTTAACCAAATTAGAAATTAGAAATCAGAAACTCTTCTATAACACGCAACTGACCATCAGCCAGTGATGCGCGTCAACAGGTGGCTGGTGAATTCGAAGGGAACGATTATATTGTGCATTTTTTCTTTTTTATATTGGTTGTCCCCGAATCACAAATGTGCTATAAATATATGCCTAAATTCTTTTGTTTCTCGATTCCGGTTGGTGGGCGATTCCGTTTTTTAGCTCTTAATTTTCTTTTTTCTTATTGTCAGATTGAAATGCCGCGGTGAAATTGTACGATTTTCAAATGGTTTTCTTTTTTTTTTTTTTAATTTTGTTTGATTTATTA
>BLXL01009992.1:0-33728 GCA_023170135.1 Acarapis woodi | reverse complement strand
TTGTTGCGATAAATTGATAAATTTTTCTTATTATTATTAGGATTAAATTTGCATTTAATCAAAAACTTGATATAATTTAATGCTTATTGACAATTTTTACATAAAGAAAATAATTTTTTTTATCGTGTTAACAAAAATTTAGTTTGATTTGTTTGCATAATCGAATTAAAAATATAATGTTGGCACCATTAACATATAAAAATTATGTAATAGGGAAACTCGTGACTATCAACATCGACATCGAAATAAATATAGTCGAAAATAAATATTTAATTCCATAAGTTTGATGTTATTTTTATTTCATATTAAGATTCTTAAGAATCGTCAATCAGAAAGTAAATTGTTACATTTTTAATTCGCATTGTGAAAAATAGTACTATTCTTAGTCAATTTGACACCGACAAACTTTCGTGTTTGTATGTATTTTTTGAAGATGTAATTTTTAAAATATAATTTTTCAAGTCTATATGATTCTAAAAATACAATAATTATTGTTTTTCAAATAAATTATCATTGTGTCAGCTTTTATTGCTTTGAGTTTTGCCTTATATCAATGGCTAATATTTTTACTTATTTTCTGTCTAATTAGAACAAATAGTCGGCTAAATTTATTCGCCATTTTCGATTGCCTTAGATCTAAGAGTGCTATCAAAATTTCCACTTCGTACTTATCTTTTTTTTATATCTCTTCATTAATTTAACTAAAATTAGCGGTCATGGTTCTTCTGTCAATTATGACCTGTATTCAAGTAAATCTGCTGAATGTCACACATTTTAACACTATGTTTTATACACTATTTTTCAAAGTTATCAGTTTATTAATTGGTTTATTGATCTTTTTCCTTAAGTTTGAAAGTGTGTTTGTGCTTTAATTTAAAATTTCTCAATAATTTAGTACTAAGTAACAAACATTAGTAAGTTAGTTCGCATCATTTATCGTTTTTTTTGTCAAAATTTTTTTTCTTAATAATTTAATGGTTCAAGTTTATTTCAAATTTTGCCTTTTAAAAATTTACAAAACTTTTTTTAACTTTTGTTTTTAAAAAATTAATTCGATGATAAAAAATAAATAAGATTTTGCAAAGTAATAAATTTTTTTCGGATGGCTTATATACTACTTGATCAAAATTAATGTATAACTTCAAAAAAAACTTCAAGAAAAGTTTATCAAAAATGAATTCAACTTACTTAAAAAAAAGACCGAGGTATAACATGACAATCTGATCGTAATTTTTCTCAAACTTGATACATTTTATTTGTTTGTAATGTAATTTTGCAATTCATAACTATTTTTTATCTGTTGTGAAATGGTATTGCTAAATCTTTTAAAGTATTATGATGTACTTGAAGAAAAATTTTCAAACCTTAAAAATGAATTAGAGTTTTCTGTAAAAAAATTAAGTTTATATTATTGTATTAAACATATAAAAGTAGCAGCTAATTGAGATTAAAAATTAAATAACCACACACACTTGTTAATCTTTGGAAATAATATATCAACTGTAAATACATCTTAACAAAGAACTATTTTAAATTTAAAATAAAGTCGAAAATTAATTTGTCTAGTAAGCAGGATAATATTTTTATTTTGGCTTCACTTGAAATTTTTTACGTTTAATAAAAATATTTTAAAGTAGGTAAAAATTAAATGATTTACTAAATCAATCTGAAATCGTTATATTTTTACCTTTTTCTTTATTCCTACGCAATCAATAATTATCATTTTACAATCACCCTCTAAATTTTCTTAAGATATATTTACAAAGATTATAGCTTCTTGAAATTTTTGGTTTAGTTTTCGTTTGACTATTATACATCACTAAAGTCAAATTTAAATAAGACAAATATTCGAAATCGTGAATCCTTATTATTTTTGTGAATATCATTCTCTTCTTTTAAGATTATAAATACAGAAAAATTTTTGATATCTATAATTAATAATTTTTAATTTAAACATAAAAATTTAAGTTTCATTTAAATTGAATCGATAATGATATGACATCTATTATTATCATCTATTATTTTCCTTTAAATAATTCTATTCCCTATATATTACTTTTTTTTAAAAACGCCTGGGTTCAAAATTCATTCTGACACTTAAAAATCTGAGAAAGTCAGCAAAAAAATAATATGAGAAATCTTTAGCGTCTCTTTTATTTTTTATTATGAAATTTTTGATATTAAAAAATTAGTAAACATTATAAACTGAAAAAAATGAAATATTTTAATATGTGAAAAATTATTTGAATTTTGCATACTTGATTATGAGTGTTTAAGTTTATAAAAGTTTATAAATTTTCCAAAATTTGACAACTGTTTAGAGAATCTAAATTGATGTGCCGCTAATCCCATAGCCATCAATAAACATTAATCATAGCCTTAAGCTATAGAGTCAATGGTATCCATTATATTAAAAAGAAAATAAAGTTAGATATTAAAGAAAATAAGATAAAATAGTTCGGTCGATACATGCTATCACCACGTAGGAAATCTGAATTCTTCACTTTTAATATTTTTGTGATTTCACCATTCAGTAAACTTTATGAACGATATACGCTCTCATTTACAAAGTTAAATAAAACTTAATTGTATTTCACAAATCATCATTTTTTTTATCAAATGTTGATATAAATATTTAAATTATGAAAAATAAATTTTTTATTTTCACGAAACAAGAATTACAATAAATTAATATTATAGCACAAATAATAATCCTGAAAAAATAATTAACTAACTGCATAATTATGTGGAATTATATTTATGTATGTATTAGATAATAATAAATAGTAAGTAAAAAGAGAAATAAGTCGTTTGATTGACAAAATTACAGTTTGCTATATTGAGAAAATCGAATCTGATTGTAAAAGACAAAATAGATATACGGATATTATGTGATATACACATAAAAATTCATAAAATCATTTATTAATTTTAAAATTACATTAAAATTTTAAAAATGAATGCACAAAACGAATATATTATTTTTATTCATTTACTAATAATATTTTATAATATAAAATAATAAATCTTTTTATAAAAAAAAACTTCGAAAATTTTTAACCTTCTGTAATTCAAATTTCTTCATTGGATTGTAACTTTTTTTGTCTTTTAAAACTGATTATTTGACTTTATAGAATTAAGGCAAAAAAAAACTTAATTGAAAAAAAAATTCACTTGTCTAGTATCTTTAAATTTCTACAAAAGCATATCAATTATTAGTTTGAAAAATTTTTTCAAATTAATTTCTTAATTGCAACATATAATTTAATCTAAAAAAATGTTTTATGAGGTCATAAGGTGCACTCTATAATTTTTTTGATTCTTATAATATATTTATAAAAAAAATTTTCAAAAAAGTATTGCATTATTTCAGGAAAACTTATATTTGTTAAAACTAAAAAATGATTCAAGTGCTACAGTATGTTTTTAAAAAATAGAATTAAAAAAATCAAGATAAAATATGAAAATTTATTTTTTAAAAAATAAAACGAAAGTTTAAAACTACCAGAGCTAATAAATTATGAATAAATAAAAATCGTGAAATTTAATTTGCAAACAAAGATTATTGGCATGCAATTAAATAATTTAGCCAACTGTATAAGAAATTCAATATTCAAATTACATATTTTTTTTTTTCATTTTCTTTGAAACAAATAATCCTTATACTCCAATTTGGTAAAATTTTTTAAAATAACCTTTACATTAGATAAAATATTTGTGAGTAAAATACTAGTATAAAATTTCAGGTTTAAAATTTACACCATTGCGAATTATTAGTCGGAAATAAAACTCGAATCGGTTATATTTTATATTTTATATTTTATATTTTATATTTTATATTTTATATTTTATATTTTATATTTTATATTCATTTTTAATAATGAATTCGTACTAATTTTGACATGTTGAGAAATTTTTAGAAAACTTCATTGCCAAGATGTCACATTAATGTACTTTAAATTTTAGAATATTTGCAATATACGTATAATTATATGGAGTAAATTAAGTAAAAAATTGATATCACATAATATAAAGAAAATTTAAAAAATATTATCACAACATTCATTCCTTTCATTAAATATTTTGCATCGAATAAAAAAATAGCATAATTAAATAAATCAAAATATGACGTGTTTTATATAATCGCATAATATTTATTAAATGAAAAAAAGATAGTTTATTTCATAAATATTCGTGTTGATCGGGCAGAATTCGCAATAATTTCACTTAAAACACTTATTGTAAAACGTAAAAAAAAAGAGAAAAATCTGTATTTGGACGAACTTTGAAATTTTTAAGGTGAAATCCTAATAAAGTTTTTTATGACTGTGTTACGTTATCTTGGTGAGACGTGAATTAAATTTGTATTGTAAAAATAGAACTGCAAATGAATATGCTTCATAGACACATTCATAGACGAACGAATTTCGTTAAAGTTTGTCTTTCGCACATAAAATAATACGAAAATAATGTTTGGCATAAAAAATCGATTGGGTGCAAGCTTTCGAATTCAATGAGATCGATGATCGTTAGAGATGAGAGTTTTGATTAGAAGCACATAGTTTACACTGACACATCCGCACGCTCGATCAATATTTCTTACCGAATAAGTCCTTTAGGAAAACATTAAATTTTTGTTGCAAAAAATAGGATCGATCATGATATAAATACTAATAAAAAAATAAAGTACTTACATAGGGCTCGATTCAAATTCTTATTACTATTTACTCGAAGATCATGGTGTATTCGATTGAGTGCTAAGTGAAAAAGAATAAATTTTATTTCATACGGTACTTATATTCGCTAAATTTAAATTGAAATACCTCAAATGGTCGACAGTTTCTTTCGGCTTGAATCATGTTGAAAATTGCTAAAATTTAATTCGAAAAAAAAAATGGACAAAATTTTGATATCAATTTTTAAATCAACCTTCAAAAATAAGAAAGAAGCGCTTAGATTCAAAAAGTCAGTATTAAATTTGTTGAAATTTAATTAAATATAAAAGATAATTAAAACTTTATGAAGTTTAAGAAAGAAAAAATTTCAAGCTTTAGAGTTTATTATTTTAAGTGATTCATTCGAAAAATAAAATTTCTAAACCACTTATATTTTATATTAATTTTTTTGAAATTTTATGATTGATAAATTACAGATTCATCATTTGTCATTTATTTTTTATTTATTTAATTCAAATAAAAGTATTTTTAAATATTCTTCATATTTTCTTTAAGACAGTAATCTATTTGAAAGAAAATTTTTTTGAAATTTCTCACTGTTTGTTGATTTTTACTTCTTTCGAATTTCTAACTTTTTTTTATTTTTGTGGGAAGTATATATCAAACCAAAATTATCAGCAAAAATTATAACCACCTCAAAGATGAAAAATAATATTAATATAATAATGCATAAAATCATAATTTGCATAGTTGTAATTAATCTTATAATTTTTTAAAGTATCAAAATGACCATTTCCATTAATTTTACTGCCAGAAATTTCAAATTTATCATTTTATTTAGAAAGTATAAATTATAAGTTGTATTTGATGAGAGTAATTTAACATGCTCCAATTTACTAGTCTTAAAATGAATATAAATTAAATATGTGCACAAGCAAAAAAATTCAGAATGTGTTTTATGTGTGAAATATGTTGAAAATTCAAGCTCTTCACATCTCAAGTATGGAGATTGTATCATATAAAAAATTACATGTGAAATTAGCTTCTTAATATTATGTCTGATTCAAATATAATTAACTCTGTACCAATATTTCTTCGCAAATATGCAAATTGAGTTCTGCATTCAAGTTTGAAGATCATTTTTGAATTTTTATAGATTTTATTAAAAATCGAAATTCGAAATGCACTTTCACAAGAGCATTTGATTACAATGTTTAGTTTAATTCAATTGTATAATTTATTATTAAATTTCACAACACAACTTAGCTTTTTACAAATAATATTAGATTTATTTTTGATTACTGACGAAATAGAATTTTGATCTCTATCGAGTCGACTAGCAGTTTCAATATTGTAAAATTTTTTACCCTTTTAAAAAAAAATCTTACATTATTTTCTCAAAATCATTTAATTTTATTGATGAGGAATATAAAGTGATTGATAAATTTTGAATGACTAAATTTTTCGCTTTTGAAATACAAATTTCCTCCGCATAAACAAAACAATTCTCCTCGTAAAATCTCTCATCATTTATATCTAGAAATATTTTTTAAAACTCTTTTTTTCTTTCCTTACGATTTATAAAAAGGAAATTATTCGAAATTCGAAAAAATTTTATCTGTATTATGTTCAGCTGTAAATTTATTTTTCTGAAATTTGAATATTTTATTTATTTTTTTATAAAAAACATGCGTGCCTTCATTTGTATTTTTTCCAAAATACCTTAACCAATTCCTATTCCTTTCTTTAATATACCATTCAATGTTCAAATACAAAAGAAATTATGTTCAAGTGAATCGTGATCTCAAAAAAAAAATTGGATTATGTTTCGCATTTAATGCAAATTAAACGTATAAATTAAAAAAGAAAGATAATATCAAAGCGGCAGTAAATGAATGGTAATTAAATTTAATAATCTAAACAAATTTCAGGTCCTTTTTTGCACTAAAAATCACATGAAATATATGCTAATAAAGTTTATAATTCAAAGACATCAATGTTAATAAGATTCCCAAAGAGAATAGAAGACAATAAAAAAATTTTTAAAAATTTGTTGTCGATTCACTACAAAAAGCGAATCAATTCTTCGTCTAAATAAAGAATTCAAAATGTAGCCTCAGAAAATACTTTGATTTTTTTTTTGGGAATTTCAATTCCAATTTTCGAATTATACTGAATTTCTTCAATGTTTACTGTGTTTCCGCAAATCAATTTTAGAAATTTATCAATCACAGTTTTATGAGTAATTTTTTGCATGAAAAAATTAATTTAAGTTTTGTGTATCAATACACTCGTCATTATTGCCATCCAATGATTCTTTTTTCAGTTTATTAAAATAAAATGAGTTGAAATTGTTGAAATCGACAAATTTATGATTATCATTTGTAATCACATTAAAATCAACCCAAAACTCAACTGACTTTTCATCACTTTCGCCTTATTGTGATTTTCTTTTACACAAAAAAAAAAAATTAGAAAAATATATTGCATCACAAATAAGATTTAAAATTTATTAAAAGTAAAGATTTTTATGAATAAATTCGACGCCATTTTTAATCTGAGTTGAAATTTTTACAATAAATATATACAATACAGATCAAATTATTCGTTACCATAAACCTTATAGATAAATCTACGAAAATATTATTAAGCTATTGTAGAAATGACTAATTAATAAAAAATTTTCGAGTCTAAAGCTAATATTCATATGTAAATCGAATTACTTTTTTTTATATGTTTAAAATTAGCTTTCGTGATTTTTATTCAAGATTTCAGATTTGTTCCGAAAGAATCAATGAAAATATCAAAAAAAAAAATTCATTCTTACTTCTTTGAACATATGACGAAGACAGATTAATGACCTTGAAAAAGGTTACGAATAACTGATGTCTAACAATTTAAAAAAAATTATTGATTCTCAAAAAAATCAAAATGAAAACAAAATCAAGGTAAGTATTTTAAAAAATTTTATATTAAAATGAATGTTAGTGATATGCATTCAACTAAAAATTTTTATCTTTCAGTTGAATGATAAAATCGACCAAAGATAATTTAATAAAGAGTAGTCTAATGATAGTCGATTAACTTAAAAAAACCGATCAAAATGTCGATAAAGGACCTATTTTACAAGAAAAAACAATAAATTGAAAAGATGGTAATAACGTAAATTATAGTGATAGTCAATATGATACATGCAAAAATATTTAAGCTAACTTTGTTACAAATCTTATTATAGCTAATGAAAAGTTATACGAATTAACGAAACCACTAAAGAACAAGATGAAATTAATTTCAGTCGACTGCGAGAAAATTAAGAAAATCTTTAAAAGTTTTACTGAGTAAAAAAGAAAATAGTAATTAAAGATAGGACAATTTGTTTTAAGTTAACAAATTTGTCTCTTTGAGAATTGTCAATTGTAATTGATTCTGATTAATAATTGAAAAACTATAAATTTTGGTAAGTTTATTTATGTTTGATGACTTTTTAGTTGTACTTTTGCTTTTATATTACCTTGATAAATTAGATTTTTGTATATTAAATAATGGGCACTAAATAATACGTATCTCACTCAATTCAATTGAAAATTCTATTAATAAATGCTCTTTAAATATGCAAATATGAACCTTCTATGAAGACTCTATATTGAGTAAAAGCATTTGTTTATGCCTAAGTTCACTCGCTATCATCATTATCATGGCAAGTAATCTTTGTAAAAATTAATCTAAATACTTAGACTATTAGATTTCTAGTCCTTTTTTTGCTATCACAAATTTTTTCTTTATTTCATGCTCAAGCTTTTTTGAAAAAAGAATAAAACTACTTCGATCTTACTAAACATCATCAGCACACACAAAATTATTTTTCAAATTTTTTTTTTTGAATTTTCAACTACAAATTATATTAAAATAGATCATATTAGATAATTGTAGAAAAATAATCAAAAATATTAAATTAAAATTATTATATAAAATAATTAGCGTGTAAATTATTGAATTATCACTAGCAGCTCTAATCAAAAAACATGATTATAAAATTAGAAAAATACTTTTTTGCAGTAGTTTTATCAAGAAGTCATCTAGAATTATATGAAAAAAATCTACAATAGTTAATGAATTATCAACCTTAACAAAAATCAATCTTATGCAAAAATATAATCAAAATAATTTATAAATAATCAAGTAAGTTAATTGAGACATTTTGAATTTCATAAATAAATTTCTAATCACTAAAATGGTATCTATTTTTCGGTACAAAAAAAGGAATCAAATTTATAAAAAAAAGGCTCTCAATGATTTTATAAAATTTTTCGTAATTTCAATATCATTTTTTATGTTTAAAGACATTCGGTTTTCACATCATATCATATATAAATATGTGATATTTTTAGTATAAAACATTCAAAACGCAATAAATTTTTTGATTCCAATCTTCTATATTTATGATATATTGAGCTTAGCGCCTATTTTCGTTTAAACTAAACGAATTTTGAAAAAGATAATGAAAAAAAAATTTGAGAACGAAAAATAATTTGAGAATTGAAAATCAAATAATTATATAATGTGAAAGTGAAATAAAATCATAAAAATTATGAAGATAAATTACTAAATTTTAAATTAATCTTTTTAGAAAAATCATTAAAAAACAAAAAATCTATATAAAAAATCCTAAATAAATAGTATTAACATTTCGATTTTATAAAATAATAATAATAAGCTTTAAATGGCAAAAAAAAATAGGAAATTTATTTAAAAAGTATTGAAATATTTCTTTTCAAAATAAATTTGTTTCTTTTTTTTCAATTTAATTTTTTTTCCATCACTGATAAATGATTTGAATTAATTTCATCAAAAAGTAATCAAGTAATTTTCTAATCTAAATAACTTTTAAAAAATTTTAATTTTAAAATTTAACAATAATGCTTAAAGAAAATTGAAATTTTGCGAAAATTATTAAGAATATCATTACAATGAATTGTTTCCATTTTTAAACTCAATGTTGACCATTGAAAACCATATTAAATAAGTGTGAATCACATGACACTAATGAAATATCAAATGAAACAAGTTATTTTTTATCTTTAAAACATATGAGGTTAAATTTATTACTTCATTAAGATTGTACTGGATTATTAAAAAATCTTTTTTTGAACCTTTATCTATAAAATGATTTATTTTAGTACAAAAAAACATGAATCTTGATTACCATTAATAATCAAAATTAAATTGTTTTTAATGATTGAAATTTTTGTCTGTATTCATTCTTTATTATTTTTATGCTGTCAAAAAGTTATGTAAAATTAATATGAAAAAAATTATTAAGAAGCAGTGAAATATTAAAATTATTTAAGAATATTGCTTTATTATTCTATTGACGGAAAATGATATTAAGTATCAAAAATAAAAATTCATCTGAGAATTGATTAATATACTTAATTTTGTATGAATAAAATTTTATCGATTCGAAGATAAATTCATACAATGGCTTAGTGAAATATTGTTATTAATGAAAGTGAAAATAATATAAATGTCAAAATATTTTTAGTGTAAAATTTTAAATAACTCAGTTTGGTATCCGCTATGATCAAGACTTTTACATTTTATATGAAGACACGAATCTAATCCGTAACTTGCTTTCAATTGCCCAGTTAATTCAATTATTACGTAATCTTCTTTGGTTGTGATTTGTTCATCTGTCAAACCATGTTTTATCAACAATTCTCTTATTAAATTTGGTTTTATAAAACCTGATCCGTTTGTGTTTGAATGCCATTCACCATTCAAAGCAAACTGTAATTTTACTTGCAATAAAATGTCAGAAAGCCAAACAGCATACCTATTTATGAAAAATATGTATAATTTATTGTATAATCAAGTTTGAACAAAAAATAGAAAAAAAATTACCAATGCGGTTGGGCAAGTGTTTCAGAACCAATACTTATTACTTCTGAAATCGTATATAATTTTTGAGCTTTGGTTTTACACAAGTTTTGAGCATCACACGACAATGGCATACGAACAGTTTTGTATAGATTTGTAAATTTGTAGGGAGGGCGTAATGTTGAATTAAGTAAAGGTAATTCCAATTCAATTGGTTGTTGGGCAAATAATTCGAATATTTTATTTAAAGGTTGTTTGCCATTTAATTTTAATGCGAAATTTTCCATTTGATTGTAAGCTCTTGAATAGTAAGTAGAGATTGTATTTGTGCCCTCGTTTCGTAATGTTCCTGCTTGCAACAAAGTAATGTTTCGAAGGTAGATGTCCAACAATGAGTTGGTTAAATTTACATATTCGAATCTCGATTCCAACAAATTGACTTGATATCTTTCGGAGAATTTTTTTAAAATGAAAAATATATTTTAAATTAAAAATATATCATGTAATAAATTATAAGATAAATTTTTATAAATCTAAAATTTCAAGTATAAGTAATCTGAACTGATTCAATTAAAAAACAAAAAGAATTTTATTCCAATAAGTTAATTTCTAAATAGAATATGCGAATTATTTAAATTTAAAAGAATTTTTTTTTTTTGTGGCTAGCATTACATAAAGCGAAAATCAATTTTTAGCAGGATGAAAAGCAAATCAGATAATTATATGTTTGAAATCCAATAGAATGGCTACAAAAATTTCATGCTCTTAATACTTTCATGAAAAAATTATTCTATTAAATTTAAAGGAAAAAGTATCTTTCATATTAGTCTGCAAAGTCTGAATAACTAAATAACCAAATTTAAAAATTAAGATATAATAACAAATATTTATTAGAGATTTCAAATAAGCAAAAAAAATTATTAAATTTCTAGAAGAAATTTTCTAACTTTTTAGAGCGAGAGAATTTAAAAAAATTAAATTTTTTATGCGGCAATTTGAATTTTAATACTTCAGAATATTGAAATTTTTAGCGTAATTGAGACTTGAATATAAAATTAAAAGCAATTTGTAATTAGTGAATCTTCGAATATAATATAATATTATAAATTAAAACCTCAGTTGTATTGTTTTATTATTGAATTCGTCAAATCAAGCCTTTCTGATTTCATTTAAAGTATTAAGACTCATTTTGAAAATTTTTTTATAATAACAAATATTTAATTTTACTTTTTAACGATTTTTTCTTCGATTTTTTATAAATAAAAACAATAAATATTACCCATCTTGGAATTTGTCTGAAAAATATATGAGAATAAATTTTAGTATTTATTTTAAAAGGAAGGCCATTCAACAAAATTCAATAGATCTTATTCGAATTAAAAAATTTTTCGCATTTTTTTCACACAATCATTTTATGGACTTTTAAATTATCAGAAAATTAAAGGCAATATATATAAATATTTTGCATTTTATGATTGTAATTTGAAATTTAAATTTTAAAGAATTTCATATTAAAATATTTAAAGATCTAAAATTATTATTCGTATACTAAATTAATTTTTGCTGACCTACATTATTTGAATTTTTTATATGTTCATTATTCATCTTTAGAAAAAAAGATA
The DNA here is from genome assembly GCA_023170135.1 of Acarapis woodi. Lineage (NCBI taxonomy): Eukaryota > Metazoa > Arthropoda > Arachnida > Trombidiformes > Tarsonemidae > Acarapis > Acarapis woodi. Next base: position 21,553 of record BLXL01009992.1, on the reverse strand, counting down.
CACGAACAATACTAAAATTGATTGAAATTCTTCGACGCTTATAATTGTAAAATTTCTAAGCAAATAAGTTACACAAAATACTTTTTTTGATGCAAACTAATAGATCTAAAATATTCGACCTGCTCTGTGTAAATGTTAAAAAAAAATTATTGGGTTGGACTATTTTTTACCACGATTTTGATTTCATTATTTATTCTTTGTAATCATTCTAGCATCTTTATAAATCGAAATTCTGAATTATCGACTATGAATTTTTGAATCAGAAAATTTTCCTTCAAATACTTTTACATATAAAAAGATATTCTAATCATGAATTCTAAAATAAAGTAATAACTGTCCTTTTATTATTATTTTTTTTAATATGAATTTCGATTTCTTAAAGATTAATATAATTCAATGGCAGTCGACAAAAAAATCTGAGATCAATTTTTTTACTATTCGAAAACAAAAATTTGACACTTTGAGCTTCAATGAAAATAATAAGAAAAAAAATCAATTTAGCGTTAAATAATAAAATTCGAGATAGATTATAAAAATTATTAAGTGATTCAAAATTTTGGGTTACAAATTTTAATTCATATTATATTGCATCTTTTAATTTAAAAATTAGTAAATTTAAATATTCTAAATTTAAAAGTAAATTCAAAATAATTATGGTTCAAAAAAAATTTTTTATATAAACTATTAAAAAAAAAATGCAGTTTGGTGCTTGAAATTATTACATTGATTGTTACCAAGAAAAAACGGAAATACTTTAAGAAAAAAATGGAAAATGTTTATACTTGTCTGCTATAACAGTTAAATTTTAATAAAAAAAAATCAGTCAATATTGCCCAAACATTTGAATCAGATTGCAAACGTTTTAGAGATGAATCAAATGTTTATAATGAATCATGATAAAAATTAAACGCACAAGCATTTTCTTCTTATCAGAAATTATAACTATTTTCTCTGCAAAGAAAGAAAAAGAAAGTTTAAAGAAAAAGGTGGTCAATTGAAATAATCATTTAAAATTGTGTTTAATTTTGTAACAGCCGACAATCACCAGGCAAACGATCTTATTTCAATACATTAAAATAAGAACCATTAACATATGAGTGCCTATTTTGAAGATTACTATTTCAATTTACACGATAAAATAAAACAAAAATATTATCATTATGGTCAAAATTATTTAAATGATTCATCATGATTTGAATGAATCAGAAAGCATCAAATTATGATCGATTTATTACATCGAATTCATGTATCAAAGTTTTTTAAATTAACAACTTAGCTAATGTAATCAGAGCGAAACTGGTCATCTTAATGATTTTATACTTTTTTTTAAATTTGAATTGTTAGTGCATATGATTCGTGATTAATTTTAAGTCGCCAAAAAGGATTTTTTTTGCTAAAGAGAAATTTTCGAAAAATTAACAAAAGGTTTGCATAAAAAGCTTGTCTGCTAATATAAGTTAAAAAAAATTTCTAAAGGCCATTCAAAACTAATAAAAATAAGAAGTCATTCTAAATGATAAACAGTACCATTTTTCGAAAAGCAGATTTGTGGAACTGCATTGTAGATAGTGAGTTTCGAAAATTTGCTTTTAATGTTTAAATAAAAATCAATGTAATTAAAAATCAATGTAATTAAAAATCAATGTAATTAAAAATCAATTTAATTAAATTATAATTTAAGAATCACTACATATTTTTTATTGTAATTTTTTACTGAAATTTATTCAAATATTAACTTACATCTCTCTATAATAAGGCTTCCACTGGTAAGCAATTCGAACTTGAATCTTTTCCACATCCTTATTTATTTTTGGATTCACCAAATTGTTCGTTGTAGGGTCAATATTACGAGCTAATAACATGAACATCAAATTGTTTGAATTCGTATTTTTACTTGATTCTACAACTGTTGGCGATGAAGAGGCCGTGTTCAAATTAGTCATAATATTTGAACCTTGAGGTATATTGTTTATACATTCAAACCAGCCATCGTGTTCTGCCCTTTGATCTTCTCTTGTTGCTAAAAAAATATACGCATAGATATTAAGATGCCCTAAAAATTTCAAAAATTAATTTACCTTGAATAGTACATAATTGTTCGTCTAATGCATGACCGAAAGCTGAGCCATTTGCAGCAAAAAAGCGAACTGTTATCATAAAAGTATTAAGAATGTTTTTCGCCTTGAAAATACTTTGCTCAAATATAGCATGTGTTTTGCCCATCGTCCTATTCGTATAACCTACTAAATAGCCATCCACTCTTACCTCACCGATCAAATCGATACTTTGGTATTTAAGCAAATTATTTCGCGAATTTAATAGCCATGGTATCTTCGCTTCTTTCACAGCAAACTGTAGATCGCCTGTCCATAAATTATAATTATCAGAAAAATTAGATGGTATATAAAACTTTAGTAAAATCAAAAGCTTACCTTGCTCAAAATCACATGATGCAAATTTTGATTCCCAATGAATTCCAAACTATATTGTAATCAATAAAAAAATTTTTGGATCTTTATTGAAATTATTTTTTAATGAATTAAAGCTAGATCTATCAGTCATTAAATCTTTATATACATGTTTATTTTATATTTTTATTGATTTATGATTTATAATAATTAGTTAATCAAAATTTCAAGATTTTATATTATAAAACTTTTTAACATTTGTATTTTCCTAAAATAAAAAATAACGAATAAATTGAATCTCGAAAAAATTTTTTCTCAATTTTTTATTTGAATTGAATCAATTGCAAGAACTCATAATTGAAAAAAAAATTATATTAGATTTAGTCAAAAAATAATGAACTTTAATTTATTTAGACTTCAAAAATTGATTGGAATAATAATTTATTCAGAAATTCATTTTAATTTTTACTTGAATCCTAATTATCTGATTGAAAATTTCAACTATGAATGAAAAATTTATAAATACATTGAATCTAACTTACAACAAGTCTGCCCATAGCACCAATACCTTTCAATGAATAGCCATCTACTTCCATTTGTTTACCATTACGATTTTCATTTAATATATCTTCATCGATACGAAGAAAAATTTCAAATATTTCATCATTTTCATCTTGCAAATCAGATCCCATATTTTCGATTTTATCTTCATCCATTACAATTAAACGCAAAGTAGAAACATTTGTTACACTTTCAATTTTAAAATATTCATTGAATATAGGCTTATTTGAATTTAAATTTGTTCTTGATTGACCTATGTAATTGCCATCCACATAGATTTTTACGAAAAGATCGCATTCACTTTCCAGATCGCACACATTATTTGGTATTTCAGCCTGCTTAATAAGCAGTTCAAGCGTACCGTAATGGATTGGATCAGAACATAGTATGTTTACTGATTGAACGAATCTAAACAAAGTACTCGATATAATCGAAAACCAGATTAAATTGGTCAAACAGAAGACACTTTGTTTCATTATGATTTGTAACATTATCTTTTGACAATCATTTACTTTATTTTTATTTCAATTAATAAGCACTGGGGTGAATCATTTCACTTTTTTATATACAACGTTGCAACTTGAATCAAAAATATTATTTTTGAGAGAATTTTTTTTTAAAAAAACTTTTTAAAAACTTCAAATTTCAGAGTTGTATGCTTTTAAGGTGTCTGCGGTTACGAGAAAATTCATGGATCATACAATAAATAAAATTATTTTCGAAAAAAAAAAAAAATTATACACTGATAAAATGAATTGATGCAAGGGCGAATATAAATTAAATAATGACTTAAAAGAAATATTTTTAAAAAATACACTTAAATATAATGAAAAACGATATGTATAAAAGTATTTTTAGATAATGAATGCAAAGACACATTTATGGGCGAATTTATTAAAAATAAAAAAAAAAAATTTGTTGCCCAGATAATCTTAGATGATATTTACTTTGCAAGAAATTCCTAAATTGTATATTATTTTGAAAAAGTAAGTCGGCAATCAGAATTATATTCAGGATTTATTAACGGAAGATCGCACTTAAATTGATCTTTTATTCAAAAAAAGATAAACTTTTTGACATTTATTTTCTTCTACTAGAGATTTCGGCACACGTTATTGGTTAGTTGAATATTAATATGTGAAGTTTTTTAAAATTTTTCGAAATTAGTCTACTGCCACTTAAGAGTAAAATTTGCTACACTGATTTGGAGTCAACTTAGATGGATACTTTACAAACAGATAGACTTTTTACTTTTTAAAAAAGTGATTCTCTTCAGTACATAAAGAATTATTTTATCTTTAGTAGATTCAAAATAAGGTTTTCGTTATCATATATAGACGTTTGTAATCGTGTTTTGAGAAAAGTTTATGTAGTTTCAAAATGTATGTAGAATAGTTTTAGAATTGATCTAGAATAACTGTAAATAAACATTCAAAAATAATACATACAGGTTTGTCATTTAACGAATGCAAGGCAGTTTTGATCCTTATTTTTTTCTGCTCTTTTAAGTTTAGTTCATAGTACTGAATACATTATCTTATACCGTACAGTGTCTTATAATAAAAAATATGGTACAAAAAAAATACAGTATAGGTGAAAATTATATATTGATAAGTATCAAGTGGGAAAGATAAGTCCCCTTTAGTTTTCAAAGGTAAATAACCACACAAATATGAAATTGTACATGAAATATACTATTGAATAAACAATTATATAAACTTATTATTCCAGTTATTTGGGTGAGATCGTAAAATCTATTAATTATGATCTTTGTGTATGCTTTTGTTACAATATGAACCGCTACTTAAAATTTTCAAGTCTTACATAAACGAATGGGTGCATTGATGTACTAATAAAATAAAAAAATAAATTGTAATGTATTAGTATTCTAAATTAATTTTAACTCACTCATACATTCTAATTGATATATATTCGTGATAGCTAATGAAAATATATCAATTGAATAATAAGTGAGTGGGTGTATCAATAATAATGACGGACAGTCTCTTCAAATTTTCTAAACAATTAAATTTCTATGTTTACTGTTTGAAATTGTTCTAAAGTGCTACTTAGAAATATAGTAGAATTGGTCGAATTTGTTGAAGCCTATTAAAATATCCAATTCAATGACTGATAGTTTGTCAGCTCAATCGAAAACTTCACTTTTCTTAAACATTTCAGACGATAAAGTGGTCTTACCGCTAGTCCACCGTTATGATTTTAATTTTCAACTTAACTCAACATTTAGTCAAACAGGTGAACTATTTATTTAGTTGTAAAATAATAGTGCATATCAAAACATTCTTTTTTTTTTTTAATTTTGCTTCTTATAATTTGGTTTTAAGATTAGAAATATTTGTCAATAGTCCAAATATTGATATTTCAATTGAATTTTTGAAGATAGCAACAACATAAAAATTATCAAAACAAAACTTCACTCGTCATATGATTTATAAACAAGCTCGTTGTAAATTTTTTTCTAAAAAAATAGTAGTCATACAAATGACTACTAAAATATTTTTAGCAAATTTATACATACTATTTATATATATTGTTTTTCTTTAAAAAAAAATTTTTTTGAGCTAAGAAATTGAATTATAAGAATTTCAAATACTAATACAAAAGAGTAATTCTTAATAATAAAAGTCAGAATTTTAAAAAAGATTAGTTTTTTAATTATAATCAGAGAAGACCTCTAAAAATTTACACATTTAAGTTAAGAAAAAAAAATTATCTTGGAAAATTTTTTTTAAAAGTATCGCTTGATTTTAAAACTAGGACTTTACTTTTAATTATTTTATTTAGTATCGATATTTATCAGGCTGACTATACGGTTTGAGTTGTGGCTATCAGGAAAATGACTTCCCAAATAAATATTTTTTTTTTCAAATTTAGGAATAACAAATTACTAATCAAAAAGACATATTTGATGTATCATTATAATAAGTAGAAAATTCTCAATCATCATTTGAGTGATTACTTATGATTTGATTTCCTGAAAATTTGATTTCTTTCTTTATCGTCCAATACATTTTAATCTTGAAAATATTACTTTTCAATTTCAATTTCAGCTTTACTACCATCTAGTTTTCAAATTACGTTTATATATTCGATTGAGCATCATTAAATACATACGGCAGCTGGTTTTCCTCTGTGACCACTAATATTTTTTTTTTGTATTTTTGAATTTCAGATTCTAAATAAATTTTTCAGCATTTTCAATTTAAGTTTTGATCAGACTATTTTTTCTTTTTTTTTTTATAATATTTAAATTTTAAATTCACTTTTTCTTGATTCATAATTTCATATAATATCAAGTAAACAAAATTAAATAGATAGATTTTTTTTATTAAAATTGTTCGCATGAATATTTCTTTTCAAATAGTGTACATTACTTAAATAAAATAATTTCTTGAAATTTCCTTTTATATTTAAAATTATATTCATGAAAGAATAGTTTTTTTTTTTTTTTTTGTATCACTTTAAAGGGTTGATTCCCAAAAAAGTAATTAATAAAATAGTTCAAAATTTTGAATTAAATTCTTTAAAAAAATTTTATTTATTTTTCAAATTCATAAAATTAAAAGAAACTCATATAAAAATAATGCGTGTAATAGGAAAATAAAGATATATTAAAACTAGAGAAATTTTAAATAAATAAAAAAATTTAGACTAAAGAAATTTAAAAATTTGATCTTATCGCAAATGTTTAAGTTTTCACAAAACAAGTCAAATAATTTTGGAGTTCTAAAAACGAGAATAAAGTGCAAAAATTAAATCAAAATTCAAGTTAAAAATAAAACGTAAATAAAAAGCGCAATTTATTATTTATTTTTACAAATTAAAGATAATATGGCCAGTGTCGCGCGATTATTATAGTAAATAGTGGTAGTTTTCAGATCAAATTATTAGAGAAGTGTTTGTGAATGCTTTTTTCAAATTTCGACTTGTTTGCATTTAAATAAGTTAAAATTTTAACATAAAACGTATGTATTTAATGATTTTTTTAAATTTGTTTAAAATTTCATGCACTATTAGTTGAAAATTATTTTGATTTCCTCAAGCCTATTATATTTCATATCACATAAGACTTTTGACTTCATTATTGATATTAAAAAAAAAGTTTATGAAAAAATTTCTCAACAATTAATTGCTAAGTAGATAAAATCAATCGAAATTGATTTAATCAATATATAAATAAGATTTTTTTGCAAAATTTAGGCAATTGAAATATTAAATTAGACATTGGGTAATAATTGATATATTTGATTATGAAATTGTTTGAAAAGTGATATTAAATTTATTGGCTAATACAATAAATTTAAAAATTTAATTAATATTTTTTTAAGAAGCGATCTACTATAACAAGTTTGGTATAAAAATATAAAAAAAATTGTGAAATTTGAATTAAAAATTATTATCCCAAAAATTCTATTTTTAAAATCTAAATTAGGCAATTTATAATATAAATTATATGTCATAAAGATGTATTTTATCAAAATATTTTAAGAAACAAAAAAATTATTTATAGAGTTAAAGAAATTTTTTTTTTCATTTTTAAGTAATTTTTTGAACTTGTTACTTTTTCATTAAAGATTTTTTAATTGCAATTATACTATAGAAAAATGATCTAAAAATTTTTATAATTATTGAAAAAAATAAATTGAAAAGCACAAGTTCAAATTTTAGAAAAAGAAGTTTCTTATTTTTCAAATCATCAAAAACATAATGTCTATGTAAAAATTTAATAAAAATTTTCGAATTTTTTATTATTTATATTAACTATTCGCGTTTGTTGATAATTTTACACAAAATTTTGTTGTTTTTATTTTGTGTTTAATTTTATCAAATTTTCCGTTTTCGTCGATTTAGACCTCTAAATTATAATTTTATTTTGTTAGATAGCACATGTTCAAGGTGTCTAAAGGGATCATTGAACTCAAAATTATTTTATGATTTTAAAAAAATACTTTAATTAATGAAATATTAACCATTTACATTTCATATTTATTGTTCTTAATGACATTGAAATATGCACGCAATCAACAAGCTTCTTTTTTTCACATAAGAAGCAATTTAATCATTATCTAAAATATAGGATTTCATATAAGAATCGCATGATTATTTAAATGAAATTTATTTGCAATCTAATTATTAATTTGATTCTGGTAATCCGATTAAGCACTTTCCATTAGACTTGTAATTCGATTAATTGACTTTTTTCTAAAAATCGGGTAGTTTTTTCAGTTAGTGAGTAAACGTGAAATCTTTGTACACATTTTAGATATTAAATATTTATCGGTCACTTGAGATATATTCTGCTTTTGATTCGTTTTTAACTTTACTATCTCAAATTCTGACGCCAATAATTGTTCACTTCTAATAAACCGTTAATCTAAGCAGACCTCACAAGCATTAGGAATCATTCGATAAACTTTATTGCCTATTTCTTTGTTCACATAAAAATTCACTTTTTTCTTCATACTGTTTTCTTAATTCATAAATTATTTATTACTTTTAAAATATAATGTTATGACTTGATAATAGTGAGAAAATTTTTAAAGAATTCAAGCTAAAATTCAATTCAAGAAAATATTTATTCTAAATATCTACGAAAAAAATTCTCACTAATTCCCAGAAATTTTTTGTTTAATGTTCACATTTTTTTTTCTTATGAAAAGTAAATTTTTCAAAAATATCGTCTATCGAATGAGTATTATTAAATATAAAAAACCATCCGGTTTTTCTTTATTGTTGAATAAAATTTATTGAATCTTAAAATTTGAAACCTGAATAAAAATTTAGAATTCTCGATAATTTCATGCATCAAAATTCAAATTAGCTACCAATTGAAAAAAAAATTTAAACAAAAAAAAAATCTCAATCGTGTTATCCAATGTATTTTGATAAAGTTGTTTCTCTAGCGTGATGGATTATTTCGAATGCATCTTTATGTCTTTGATATAAAATTTCAACAGCATAAGCAGCCATCAAATATAGGCAAAGAAATCTGATCGCTATTCAGAATATAGTAGAACAAGATCAATGAAAAGATTTTCAAGCAAAAAAAAAAAGTATCGAAAATTTCGCTCTATCAATGTGAATTTTAAATATAAAAAATTTTTTTAAAGATATTTTTTACAAAGATAAAAATGGATTAGGAGTTATGAAATTAAGCTGATTAAAAAAAATTTTATTCGAAGAGAAATAATAAGATGTTATATTTCAATATAATTTAATAAAATTGATATGATGCCCAGCAAGATTAAAATTTAAGATGCATTGATAATATAGTATCAGATGACGATTTTATATGTTATTTTTAATGAAAGAAAATTGATTTCAATATCCACGAATAATGGTTGATAAATAAAAAAGCAAATCATTTTTTTTTTTCCTTTTTAAGAAAATATTCTAAATTTTTTTGAAAATTTTCAAATTTTACAATGATACCTACCGTTAAAATTTAGGTAAAATACATACGTAAAATTATTTATTGATAAGGTACTTAATATTACACTAAAATTCAATGAAAATAATATAATTTTTTAACAAGTTAATTAAAAGCTTTTGAACATTTCCGGGTCATCAATCTATAATTTTAACCATGAAATTAGTTCCAAATTTAATAAATTATTTGGTAAAAAAGAAAAAAAAATATGGTCATTCATATAAATCATCAAATTAGCTTTATTCATTAGTTTGAAGACAAATTCAGACAAGAAATTAAAATTTTTGAAATTTTCAAATTATAAACACATTTACTTAAAATGAAGAAAAGTAACAGAAAAAACAATAAATAAATAAACAAGTTACACACATATTTTTGTTTGCCATTTAAGTTAAACGATTCATTTAAATTGAATATAATAAACTTCAAATTTTAAAAATTCTTCAAATCAATATTAAAAATTTCGATTTATAGAAATTTGAAATAATTCGAAATTGCTTAAAAAAAATTAAAGTTTGAAAAACTTATTCACATTTAATTTTAGTAAAATGCAAATAATTTCAGAGATATGAAAAAATTTTTATTAAATGTTTAATTAAAAAATTCTGAAAGAAGGATTCCAATTTTTTAAAAATATTAAAAAATCGCATCATTTTTTTTTAAATCAGATAATTCAAAATATCGAAGAGATGTCCAAATCATTTAGATAGAATACAAAAATAAGAATTAAAATTGAATGATTACCGAAAATGTTAAATTAACCACTTAGCAATTTACACAGATGTATTTTTAAATTTTTTTAGCTATTCTTTCTCAATCATAAAAAATTTTCACACTTTATTAACCAAATAGAACCAAACAGAAAAAGTTAATCGAAATTAAACAGAAATAGAATGTATTTACAATTACTTGGATAATAAAGTTTTAGAATACACGGCTTTATGATCACTATTTCTAATTAGTAAGAGTTGGTCATTTGATATGCTTAAATATTAATACATATTAAGCAGTCCGATATTTATTTTGACAATAACTTAAATCCTTTTTTAAACTACAATTAAAATATTTTGTAAGAACGAAATCATAATTGGATTGAAACGATAATTATGGTCTGCTGTAAAATTCATTTCTTTTTTTATAATCATTTGACCCATTAGGCAAAAAAAAAGGCTATCTCAAAACTAAATTTTAAATGAATATATACTAATATAAATCAAGAATAATACCGTAAAAAACGCAAAAAATTTTAGTTAAAAGTTTGAAGTTCGAAATACGATTATTATTTTGAATTCTCTCATTTAAACTTGTTGATCCGTTTTTTTATGGTTTTCAATGTATATTTTTATTTTCAAAAGAGAAGATATTTCACTTATCAATATTAATAAAAAAACACTTTATGTATAAAAATGTATCATTGTTATTGTTTATCCACCTTAGTCGCCGAAAGTATAATATTAGTATTGTTCATTTGAAAATGAAAAAACTCAAACATTAATTATGATTTGTCAAATAATTCGTAATTTCTAATGAAAAAATTTCATCATTATAATCATAAAAAGTATTTATCGACAAGTATAAATTCATTTTGATTATAAATATCAATGACTACGATTTTATTATAATTTAATGGCAAATTATTTGAGGTTGTTTAAGAATTTTGTGATGTCAATTTATTTTATTCAATACATTCATTATAAGCGAATAATATGAACGGTATTTATCATTATGAATGGGACTTAGGTATCTATTTTTGGTAATAAATTTATTGAAGAGATATTCTTCCTGTAATTAGTCTCAGAAGGTTGATACAAAAATTAAAAATTATTCACAATTTATTTATTTCTTATTTTACATTAAAAAAAAAAGAAAGTGATAATATAAATTTAATGTTTATTAATAAATTTTAAAATAGATAAACAAACTATTTTTAATTAACTTTACATGGATTGCAATAAATATTTGAAATTGATCTACTCGGATGACACATAATTTGATTTTATTCTTAGATAAGATGCACACTTAATTATCAAAATTACACCATAACTCTAGACATGTTCCAATCAACTTGATTTTTAAAATTTCAGCTAAATTTTTTTCTCCACTAATCAAATGTCGGGAATTTAAATTTGGAGCTGTTAGAATTATAGAAAATAAATAAAAATTCAGCAAAGAAAATTGATTAACTTTATTTAAATTTAGAAATTTCGATAAACATGTTTTAAAAATTCAATGAATAAATAAATTGTTGAAAGTTTATTCAGCAAAATTTGATAGTAAGATACAAAGGAAAATTTAAATTCAAAATTTTTGAGTTGAATTCATGAACTGAGAAAAATATCTAAAAAATTATCTTTGTATTACAAAAAATGGTTCAAAAAATTGGCTAATAGTAAAGACAGAAAAAATTAAACATTTTAAGAGCATTGATCTTTTTTTGAAGAGTTTAACGAGATGCTATTTACAAAATTGCTCTTCAAATAATTCGTCTTATTAGAAAGAAATTCAAACTCAAAATTCAAAACTGCATTCAATAAAATTTCACACCTAATTAATTTCATAATAAAGTCATAAGATTGTGAGATTTTTTTAAAAAATTACCTAACTATTAAGAGTAAATTGAATGGTAATCGTTCTTGATGACTGATTAATGAAAAATACAAATCACAAGAATAAATTAGTATATCTTAATTAACTTGTTAATCAAACTAAAAAATTTTTTTTCAACTGTCTCAAAATATCATTCACCTTCTCTCACACTAACTTTGCTAAAAAAAATTAATCAATTAAAAATTTCTTTTCTCATAATCTAATTAATAAACTTATAATTGCTTATTATTATTACTTTATAGATCTTCCTCGTGGTGCATCACCGAAAAAAATATTTATTTATATTAGTTTCGTTGATTTATCTCTTGAATTATGAAATCCAGTTCAATCATGATAAATTCTGTTGAATAATAATAATCAATTGTGCAAATTACTGCATAAAAAAAAACCGATCAATTTATTCCGAAATAAATCGATTGCAAATTCAATAAATCATTATTAATTAATAATTTTGTCGGTTTAATATAACTTTTGACTTGAGAATGAAAAATTACTTTAAAATGTTCTTAATAAACAATTAAGATGAAAACTAAAGAAAATCTGAAAATTTTTAGTTTGGTTGAAAAGGGCTTGATAATTTTTAAGTTTAGAGACGAATAAAAAAAAAATGAATTTATTTAGAAATATATTCGATATACATGAATGCATGTTTAATTCGTCTTTTTATCATTAAAAAATGTATTGTAAATTGAACATCTTCAATCTAAACAAAATAAAACATTTAAGAACTTTTTTTTTCAATTTAAATCAACAATGAGTTATATCATTTTTTTATTTTTTTTTAAAAGAATCCTTTTCATGCCATTTACTTTTTCATCACTTTCCCCCCAACATTATTCAAAAGATATGATATTATATTTTTTAGACACTTTTGGAAAGAATTGTTCTTTATAAAGTTTAAAAGTTCTAAATTTATTCTTTTGTAATTTTATTTCAACACAAAAACTAAATTATCAAATTTTCCTCTTTCTTTCGAAAAAGCCGATTTCAAAATATATGTTTTGAATAAGATTGCATTAATCCTAAAAATTATTTATTTACGATTCATTTTACAGTTGTAATAAATTACTTCAATTCGAATATTTTTTAAATTTGCTTCTTGAATCCAATAATCAAAAATTAGGTAAATTACAAAAACAAGTTTATGATAATAATTTCATTAGTCATCTGAATATGATTGAAATCAAAATGAGATAAAATATCTAAAGTATGAAACACGCATCTAAAATTCTCTTCTTTGTGATCGACACATCAGCAGATTTTAAACATTTTACTTGTTCACCTAAAAATAATCTATATTTTAAATCTTTAATCATTTAATCTTTAAGCCTTTCATATATTAATGATCGAATTCGATCATCAAACACGTTCATTAAATGTTAAATAGGCAACACCTTGTAAAATGTTGTATTTAACTGAAAAATAAGAATAAAAATTTGAAAACTTTGTTGTAAAATTTTTTAAACTATGAATTAAGCAAATCAAACCTTCTATAAATGGAAATTTCAACAAAACGCTTCTCGTATAAAAAAAGAATTTTTTTTAAATATCATCATTGTAAAATGGTGCCAATCGAAATTTAATTTTAAAAATTCTATACATTTAACTAAAAATTAATTTTTAAAATGTAAATTTTAATAGTGATTAGAATTTCATTTTTTTTGCTTATAAAAAGAACATATTCTTGATTATAATAAACATAATTTATGTTTCTGCACAATTTTATTGATTGGTTAAATCGAATAAAATATAGATATCAAATATTACTATAGCATATAAAATGAAACACATTATTTCTGAGTACTCAAAGAGTTCAAAATAAAATATGCGTTTCATCTAAAGTATTTATATAAGTTAATCTATTTCATGATTTATAGAATATTTAATATAATTAAATCATTTTCAATGAGCTTTTTTTTTTTGCCTTGATTTTGCTATTACGATTATTTCTGATTGCCATATTATTTGAGAATAAAAATTCATTGGCCAAATAAAAAAAATCCGATTCGATTTAGCAGACGATGATATAAAGCAATCATGGCAAAAAAAAATTATTTGATATAAATTTATATGGAAATATAAACTTTTTTGCAGTCATTGGATTCTTTGAGAAGAAAAAATTTAAAAAAGTTGAATATTTGAAGTAATGAAAGAAATAAGATTCTATGAAACAATAACATTTTTTAAAGTGATGTGTTTATTTAAATGAGAAAGGATTATGGATCGTAAAAACCAATTGTCTAATTATTCAATGTAAATTTCGCTTTATTTATGATAAAAAGAATCTATCAAGTAACTTTGGGCGAATTATAATGTGATTTATTCTTTAGTCCATGCCTAAATCTAATAAAAATTATTTAATAAATTAATTAAATTTTCGATTAATTAGTTGGTTACATTTGAATCTAATAATTAGCGATTATTAATTACACTTCATTAAATTTAACAACAATTGACTATTCGTTTTTAGATTGTACCGTGAAAAATTTTTTAAAATCTATCATTCAAAATATTTTATAGTGACTGATCGTTTGCGTTCAACAGGTAATAAAAATTTTTTTCACATAATAATTCGAGTAATTTAATGTAAAATAAATTCTAGTCTTTGCATTATTATTAAAATTCAAAAAATCAAATAGCTTAATAAATCGAATTTTCTTTATGATTCGAATTCAAATATGAATTTATGAATAATCGGCATGGAAAAATTTTAATCTCACTTCCTCAAATCTCAAAAAAATTGATCGGAAATCAAAAGCAATTTTTTTAATCGAATGAAAAATCAAAATATCAAAAAATATTTCGGAATTAACCTTTCTTGTCAAGCAGACAAAATTAATTTTGAGAAAAGAAGAATTTTTATTTGAGCGATATAAATCATTATTAATAGACTATATAGATTGCGTGATTAAGTGTTTAATGATCTAAAATGTCTTCAAAATTTTCTAAAATGACACGATCATGAAAAACGATTTTAAAAGTATAAACAAAAATTTAATAATTGATAAACTTTATATTTAAATTGATAAATAAATCTATCTCAATAAAATAAAGAATTCGAAATTTGAATCAAAGCCTATTCCGAACAATATGAAGGAAATCATGTGTGATTCAGTGATTGCACATTATTTCTACAACAAATAAATTTATTTACTTTTACAGTGAATTTTCCTATTTTTGAACTAAACACTCTTTTGAGATTTGCGAATCGTTCTTCTTCCTGTATGTGTTGCAAAAATTTATTTAATGTATTTCTTTCTTCTTCAGTTGATTCGGTAAGATCAAAAGAGTTTAAACTTTGGATAAGACATTGTGTATATGCTTCATTAAATTTATATTCGTCTTCACGTTCAATTTGTAATATTTCGAATATTTTCTTACAGAATTCAATTGTAATTTGTGTTTGATTAATTGGTTCGAGAAGATTCATCATAAATTTAATAACGTTTAGTAAATCAATTTTATTATAGCAATAATTTGATCGCTCCTCGCCAAATGATGAAACAATAAATTGACCTTGTTTAAGATGATAAATTTTTTCAATTGTGTACATAAAACATTTGACTAGACTATGTTGACCAGTCAAATGAGAAGGGATTCGATTTTCAAGTTTGGTAAATGATGTAAAATTTGAGCAATAAATTGGAAGAAATGTGCCTATACTTTGTGAAATCAATTGGTTAGTGCTTGAATTGAAGTAAATCAGTATCAGTTCAGAAAGTAATTTAGGTGAGTAAATGCGACCGAGAAGCATTAATTTGCATATACCCATCACAACCGTAAAACTGAGTTGGTTATCGTCTTTTTCAGAGAACATTAAAAGAAATGAAATGAACTCTTTTGTTATGTGTCTACATATTTCCTCTTCTTCATTTAATTGCTTTGCTGAATCGATATCAACGAATTTCGATTTGGTAATTAAACTAAAATTAGTTTGGTCACTTATTTTTATTTTATGATTTATCGTTTCAGATTCTATTTCAACCGGCGAAAATCGAAAATTTTTTTCATTTATCGTTATTTGATCTTTTTCATATTTTTTTGTACACATCTTTTTATTATTCAAATTATACTTTGTTATACTTTGAGAAAAAGTTTCGGAATTTAGCGGTAAGTTGCGTTTATCGTACAAAATTTCGATTCCATGTTCTACTATACTATCAATTAAACCTTCTAGTGCTAGATTTTGAATGTGAACATTATCCTTCAGACAGATTTCACCATATAATTCACAAAATTTTCTAGCTGTTTCGAAACTAAGAAAACAAGCCTCATTCAGTGCTCGTAAAGCATAGTACCTTATTTGAGAATCTGTTGACAAAATGCCTGGTAAAACCTAGAATATTTAAAAAATTTTATTGTAACAAAAAAAATTAATTAGTTGATGCTCTAAAAATAAAATTTCAAAGTTTCGAATTACAAAATTTTTCAATTTTAATTTGAATTTTTCTTTCGGAATTAACGCGAAAAACAAATTATTATTGTTAATATTTAAAAGCATAAAGTATTTATAATTTTGTGATTTATTTTTAGAGATTAACCTTAAAATATTGTGTAAATCATATATCGACAAAATACATAAAGAATTAAAATGATAAAAGTAACAATATTTCTTTTTAAAAGGAAACTTAAAAACTAGGTGTATTTCAAATGTATTTAGAAAATTGATATTATTAGTAATTAAGTGTTCAAAGAAATCAAACATAATCATAATTATTGAATATAAAATAAAATTAAGAGCAAATGAATATTAAATATTATAAATATATGTCATCGTAAATAAAAGATCTCAAATGAATAAAGATTGAGAATAAAATTGCTAAAGATAAAAATCAACGTTCAGAGATCATGGGCGGAAAAATATAGTGCAATTAAAACTAAACTAATCGAAAACATTGTCAATATATAAATTCAAAATAGAAGTGATAAATTAATATGAGAATTTAGATAGTTAGCGGATTGTTAAAAATAGATAATAGAATCAAAGTATATGCAAGTATTTTAATTCAACTGAACAGGTAATATATAATTATAATTTAATAAAAAAAAAATTTTTAAGTATGAAAACTATTGATACAAAAATGAATTTAAAATATGATAGCAATTAATAACTAGTAATAAATGCACAAAATATGGGCAGGATATTTAAAGTTTGTAAGAATTAAAACAAGTATGATTAAATAAATGGTCATTGAAACTAATTAAACAACATGCAAATTTTCAGTACAGGAAAAAGAATTTAAAAAGTTATCACAGATTCAATTGAAAGGTCTATCATGAATGCCAAAAAATGAAATCTAAATTTTAAAAATGATAAAATATAATTTTTTTGGTAACGCAAGGTTAAAAATTAAATCTAACATTTTGAAAATTAATGAATTAAACCTAAATAGTAATAAAAAAAAATTAAAATACAAGTTCAATTTAAAAAGTAATCAAAAATCGTTAATTAATATATCGAAACTAAGAAAAAAATATTAAAAACGTAATTCTAGAAAATGAAATAAGAAAAAAAGTTGAATTAAATTTTTTAGAGATTTTTCACATAAACCTTACATATTTATCGATATTTAATTCAGTCTCAAAAGTAAGTTGGCGGCTGGACCTAAGAGCTATTTCGAATATTTGAAGATGTTTAATATGTTCGATTGGATAAGTGTAGATCCAAAACTGCTCATTTAATTGAATCTCGTCTTTCGATTCTTCACATTTCAAAAGTAATTTTTTTCGCTCGATTTCTTTGATTAGTTTGTTACTTTCTTTATTTATTTGATTTATTTGAGTCTGATATTCATATGCCTGATCATATTTACAATTTTGCAATGCTGCATCTAATTTGTCTTTGTAATCATGCATTTCAATTATACGATTTGTATTTCGTATTTCAAGTTCACGAATCTCTTTTACTGTGACATGTTCGATATGAGAATCAAATTTTTCTTGATTTAATTTTTGGTCAAGCATTTGCAAAAGTTCGATAATATATATAAAAAATTTTTCACTTTTTTTAAATACATTTTTTTCTACATAATCCATTAAACATTGAATATATGCAGGTATTCGTATCACATTTTCATTTAATTCTAGTAAATATTCGACTAATTCAAAAATTATCGCGCATTGTGAATTATTTTTGATTTCATAATTATCCATGAACAAGATCAATTGCTTGTACATAACTTGGTCTTCATTAGTTGCTTCGATTTTTTCATTTGTTAAATAACAAAATGTTCTGAAAAATTCAATAAATTTTGAAAATTCAGGCAAAAAAATTTGTGACAAGCTAATATTTTCGAAATAAATGTTTTCAAATGTTTGATTATGTTTTGAGTGCCTGTGGTCATATTGCAAATCACCTACAAGTGGAATATTAACAGTACGATTATTGTTTTCATCAATCGAATTTTGCACTTTTTCATTGTCTGCTAGTAGATTGATGTTTTTGTTTTTTATCGGCAATCTATAATCAGTAAGTTGATAATCGATGTTTTTGATATTATGATTATTCGAACATTCACTTTTCGAAAAAATTTTGAAATGTTCTAAATGCATGCGAATATCTTTACTCACACATATTTTATTAAAATTATTTTCATGAATTCTTAAAAATTTAGTAAGAGATGACCAAAGAAAAAATGTTTCACAGCAGAAATATTTTGGTTCAATTAAAAATTCATCATTCAAATAATTCTTGTAAAAATTAATCATAATTGAATTCAATTCCGAAAGCTGTTGTCGTTCTTTTAAGATGGATTCAAAGTAAAATGTTATGAACATTTCAATGTATTCGAAATTAGATTTTATATTATTAAAATTACTTTTGGATAGTGATTGTACACTGATCTGTAAATCTTTGAGTAGTTCGATTAAATTTTCATCATATGATCTAACCCAAGCACCAATCACCTGATTTTTAAAAACTTCCACAATCGATTGTTTGCGATCATTTAGACCATTTCGAATTAGTAATAAGCGTTGATCGCACGTCAACTGTTGCTTAAAATCTATTTTTTTGGCCAATTTGATAAACGCCTTCACACGTATTTTCTCATTTATATCACTTGTTTTATTTATTAAAACATGTAAAGTTTCTTTGTTTATTAAAATCACATTCAGACAGCTTAGTCTTACATTAGGCGAAGAATCATATTTAAGATGGAAGCATAGAGCATCTTGTACAGCATTATTTTTGGTGGAATTCAATTGCTCATCCTGAAATCTGTAAAGCAGATGAGCAGCTAATGATCTAACTTTTGGAATTTTATCAATTAATCTTTCTAACAATTTTGATTTCAATCGATTAAATAAATTTAAATCAAGATCTTCAATTGAATTGATTAATTTGCTTAGTAGATAGCATGTATTAAGACGAGTGTCGACATTTATCGAATTAAGAAACGGTATCAACAGGTCGTTGATAAAAAAATCTACTAAGTTGTGAAAGATTTGATAATTCTCAAGTTGATTCATTTCAGAACTTGATTGATTAGTTTTTGTATACGATCTAGTTGATTTACATATTAATTCATCTGTAAGCATATTTTCATTATTATTCTCAACATTCCCATTATTAACTAATGAATCAATGTTAATTTTGCTGTGCTTAGATATCACATTTCTGTTTAAATTTTTTGCTCTCTTTAAATTCTTCATATTATAATTTTGTTTGACTGATAGTAAAAAACCGGAAACTGTATTAAGAACGTTATTCACTTTTAAATTTTTGTTTTCCGACTTCAATGAACATTTAACATTTCGACAAAATTCTTCATAAAATTGACAAAACTCGAATTCAATTAAAAATTTATGCAATGCTTGAATGCACACGTTTGTTTTTTCAATGTATTGAGCTTGAATAAACACTTCTCTCATCAATTCTACATTGGATGTGCATCCTTGATTATTTCGAAAATTCGATTTGTAGAGTTCAATGAGTCGAATTTTTTTCAGGCCATCATTTAGTCTCAGTTCGTGTGTGTCGTTATAATTTTTAATTTTTTGTTTTGGACTAGCTTGTTCTCTAACAAAATCACATTGTTCGTTTTTTGAATTATCAAAATTATTTTTCCACAATATTTGTTGTTTTTTGTTCACTCTTTTGAAAAAATCAGTGACTAGATGATTATTTACTTCCATAGGATTATCAAACTTTCTTGACAAAAAACTTCCAATAAATTCAAATCATTCAATTAATTTCATTAACACATTTTTAATTTTCAAAAAGCGAATTTTCCATTAGCATTATACGAATAAGTCTACTTAAAAGAGCTTCACATCATGAAAAAGTATATAGCTATGCTTTCCTAATTTTTTGCCATTTTGGAAAACATGAGTCTTAATATTGCAAAAAATAGCTAATATATTATCGTTGATTCATGATTCAAAAAAAGTAATCTTTCGCAATAATAAATTATTTATAAAATGTGATTCAATTTTTAAATAAAAAAGATAATGTCTAATTTCATTTAAATTCATTGGAAAACTGAAAACATACGTTATAATTTGTAAAATCAATCTTTTTTTATGTCAAAAAAATATTTTAAAAATGAAATTTTATTTAATTTGCCGTTAATTAAATTTTTCTTGAAAATATTTACATTTACGCAAATTTTTCTCTAATGAATTAAAGAAAAACTTTTTTTCAATATCATTTCATTCGATAAATTAACCTAGAAACTTGACTTATTTGATAAAGATAAAAAATTTCATTAGAAATATTGCGTTGATCGAAAAATGCCAAAGTTTGTTAAAAATAAATCTTAAAAATTCAAAATCTAAGGCAAAAAATATTTTTTTAACAACTTGGATAGTTGAAATACAAAAAATATTGTTTGAAAAATAAGACAATTCCTCTAAAAAAATAGATTTTTTCAAAATAACGAGTTTTTTTATTAATTTTAGGTAAGAAATCATGTTTTTATAAAGATAAAAATAAGAAAACTAAATACTTATTAACATCGAGTTTTGGAAAATGATTAATTTGATGATGAAAATAATTCAACTAAAATTTCAAGAATTCAATGTCAATTTATGATCATTTAATCGAGACTCAATCATTTTATTGACCTTTGAAGCAAATTTTTCAATTCTCGAACTAGACAATTTCTTAAGCTCTTTATACCGATTTTCAGCCTGTATAGATTCTAGAAGTGCACTTAATTTGTCTTGTTCTTCTTCAGTTAATTCGATAAGAATGAATGAGTTCAGACTTCTAATCAGATAGTTGGTAATAAATGGTTCTTTAAGTTCATATTCATCATCTCGAACAATTTGTAAGGCAGATAATATTTTTTCACAAAATTCAAGTGCAACTTTATAATGATTTTTCAATTCAAGTAAATTGAGCATAAACTCAATAACATTTTGTACATCAATTTCGCTATCATAATAGTTTGACCGCATAAGATCAAAAGAGATTTCCAATTGTTCTCCACGCTCTAAACAATAAACATTCTCCACAGTTCTCATAAAACATTCGAGCAAACAATGTTGCCCATTAAAATTTTCTGGTATGTCAATATGATAA